>JACGAQ010002094.1:0-46365 GCA_014119065.1 Orius insidiosus | reverse complement strand
AGTGAAGGAAAAGAGTGCTTAAGCCTCTGATATTAACGAGGCTGCATGAAGTGCCTCGAGAAGACCCCTTTATCTCCGTTGACAAACGTTTCCCTTGTTTAGACACCCCCCGGCTCTGGACAAAAGGGATATTAAATGTCCCAACGAAGGGAATTAAAGGGTGGACACCCAACTCCGACTTTCCCACCCCCCTACAAAGGCGAGATTTCATGCGGAAACGTAATGTCCGGGATTACGTGAATATTTACGTAGTTTGGTCTCCGTCGTTTATATTGGCCGTAAATAAAATATGTAGTCCTTTTGTTTTTTCCTCATTTTTGTTCTCTCTCTTCGTGATTCGACTCAAAAATACATTCCTCCAAGCTCATGCTTTTCTATATTATTTTTGATCATTTGAAAGCGTAAAGTTTTTTCACATTTCAACCCTATTTACGGTATGCGGAAAGGGTTGGGCCTATCTCATATACATACAAAGGAATATGTCACCTATTCGACTAACATTCATTAGAACAAATCGAAGCGTTTCATCCTTGGAAAATAAATTAGCCGGGACAATGGTTAGATGGCGACAAGGCCTCAAATTTATTCTCCTCAAGACTTTCATCGTCTTATGAATTAATTATCAGATCTTTACCTATCTTGTTATTTCGTGAAACATTTTCCGAAAAATTTTTTTTAGTGATGAAGCTCATGTCAAGTTGTGTTATGAAATTTTCTATTGGTCCCGCTGGAATAAGCCTCTTTGGATTGGGAGCCGCAGCTTTATATCGCTCGTTACAAATGCCCGACTCCTGGGGCCTTTTAAATATTCATTCCTAATGCAAATAGACGATTTAGTATTAAATCGATTCCCCTGAGTAAACGTACGTTTTATTAATTTTCACATTTAAAGTCTATATTTCGAACTTCTGATGAAAACTTTGATATTGATTACAATTGAGGCGCTCCGGTACGAAGGGCGAACTCGACATCGGACAAATTTTTTCAACTTCCTTAAAGAAGTTATTGTGATACCCTCGACGTCGGGTTTTTGGGGAAGGTCCTCCAGTTTTTTTTTTCATTTTCAGATTCTAGACCTCTTGATGAATACACCCATACAATTTTTTATGTTGAGTTCGCCATTTTTTTCCCCTTTAAATACGTAAAAACCGAAACTTTAAAATGCGAATATCTCGAAACTACGTTTTGTCGAGTTCGCCCTTCGTACCCGGAGCGCCTCAATTTTAGTGATGAGTGTGATTGAAATATGTATCTACTTTAACTAAGTTGCTCTGCTTAGTAAAACAGAAAAATGAAATTCCTGTTTTGTAAACACAATTACCTTGGACTTTTGACCTTCGTGAGTAGCCACCCTTTTCTGTTTCAGACTCCGCTGTTACGATACAAACTCTTGTCCAATCATAACGCTTTGATTTTTTGTACATTCTAAATTTTTTTTCGTTTTAGGTGAGGAGCGGTGGAGTGGAGTTGACGGTTGTCGAGCTGGAAGCGATGGCCGTCCGCCAGGAGGAGGAGATGGCGAGCCAGAGGCAACTTCTAGCGGTTAAAGAGCAGCGGCTTCGATACCTCAAAGAACACGAAGTGAGGCACGCCAGGTCGCACATGAGACCGAAAGACTTCGAAGATTGCGGGATCGAGTAGACGCTCAGGAGCTCAAGTTGAGTAAGCTCGAGCGTTAAGGGGCCAAGTCGATCAGAGTAAAGCTAGCAACCAAACATTAAGTAAGTCAAACATTCATAAAATCCTGAAATTGTGTGCGAGAAAGGGGCGTTTCTCCGGCGACTTTCAATTGACAGGAGTGTCGAGTTAGCCACGCTTGTCTTGTTAAGCATAACCCTTATTTTGAACAAAAAAAGCCGAGCGAGTTTTTCAAATCGCCTCAAATTAAAACGTCTTTACCCTTTATTAAACGTGTGACTTAATTGACGAAATCCATTTTAAGCTCTAAGTATTCAACGTACTCGACAGATATACTGTTCCGTTGTATGAAGTATAATTATTTATGAACACTCGTTTTGTTCTGAATTTTAATTAAAAACCATGAATATTTTTAGGTAGAATTCTTTCATTCGAAAACCTTCTTTTTCAATTTTTTTCAAAAAAATTTCGTTTTTGTACAGGAACAAAATTTAGTTTTAAATAGTTTTCTAACTGTAGAGCGACGAAAAATCCATACAAAATAACACCTCGTAGGCTAATTAAATTACAGTGACATGAGCTTGTTGTTTTTCAATTAGCGTTCTCTTAATTAATTTGTACGTGTGAAACGTTTATATATTTTTAATTTCAGCTTTTGGTGAAAAGTTAAATAAAATAAAGGGGAGAATTTTTATTGACACAACCCTCGGAGGATGATTTTAGGTTAAATTTTCACATCGTTTCGACGAAAGCGAAGGGTTAACGCTTTATACGAAATTAAATGTCGAAAATAATAGTCTACTGCCCTAAAAGTTAACATATACCTCTCATTTTGCATAATTTTCAAATTGTCTAATTTTTTTTAGTTATACGATTTATTTCATGTTTACGGTTTATTTATTTTTCTGAAAGATGGTAGTTTATTTTGAGTTTAAATATTTAGGGTCGATTTTAAAGTTATATCTTCTTTTTTTTTTTAAGAAAGGGAGCTCCTTGACGTCTTATCTTCTTTTGTTTCCCAGTCAGAGGTCAAAGAAGAAGAAAATGGAGTGGGAGAAGATCTTAATTTTCAATGTTATCTACACCCCGAGAGAACGCTATTTCTCCGAATTTACCGCCGGGGGGAACCCTTTAACGTGGAGGCCTTAAATTTTCAAAACTCGCTCAGGTTGTAGATATCCATAAAAATTTAAGGTTTTTTTTTAATTTTTGCTTGAGTTTTAATAAATCTAGGTCAAAATAGCCCGGAAAGTTGTTTCCTGCTATAACGGGGATTCGATTATCAAGGGACAAACTAGGCGAAAATTAAACAAGAGTCATTATGTAAACGTTCAGAATGTTCGCATTGAATATCTTCTAGGTCAGGGCTTCCCAAACGTTTTTTGAAAGCTTTTGCCGGTCAAAATGTGTTTCCCCAATTTTCCCTTCTTAGTTTGTACGCCGAATTGTTAATTTTGAACAGAAGTTTTTTGGGAACCCAAAGAACGGACGTTAAAACGCCAAAATACGGGGAAGAGTTGTTTTCTGAAGTCTCAGTGGCGTTGAAACCCAAAACAGAAGTAAAACGCCAAAATACGGGAAGAGTTGTTTTCTGAAGTCTCAGTGGCGTTGAAACCCAAGAACAGAAGTTAAAACGCCAAAATACGGGGAAGAGTGTTTTCTGAAGTCTCAGTGGCGTTGAAACCCAAAACAGAAGTTAAAACGCCAAAATACGGGAAGAGTTGTTTTTAAAGTCTCAGTGGCGTTGAAAACCCAGAACAGAAGTTAAAACGCCAAAATACGGGGAAGAGTTGTTTTCTGAAGTCTCAGTGGCGTTGAAACAAAGACAGAAGTTAAAACGCCAAAATTAGGGGAGAGTTGTTTTTTAAGTCTCAGTGGCGTTGAAAACCCAAAAAACAGAAGTTAAAACGCCAAAATACGGGAAAAAGTTGTTTTCTGAAGTGGCGTTGAAACCCAAGAACAGAAGTTAAAACGCCAAAATTCGGGAAGAGTGTTTTTTGAAGTCTCAGTGGCGTTGAAACCCAAAAAAACAGAAGTTAAAACGCCAAATACGGGAAAAAACTGTTGTTCTAAAGTCTCATGGCGTTGAAACCAAAGAAAGAAGTTAAAACGCAAAATCGGAGAAGAGGTGCGGAACTGCTGACGAGTTGAGGAGAGAACAATTGCTGGCGCCGTCGATGGGAGATCAAGACGTGCAGGAAGCTATTCTCATTTTGTGTCTCTTAATTGAGAGTGTAAATATGTACCTTGTTGTTGTTTCATCGCTGTGTTCGTGTTCGTCGTGGTCACCAATTGTGGGATAATCATCACCACTAATTGAGAATTGATAGAAAGAGATATGTTGTGTGAAATGTGATTATTAGACTCAGATGATATTTTGATCATATTTGTGGTACCCACAAACCTATCCATTCCGCGATGTGTGAATAGCAATTAATTATTTATTGGATTGTAGTATTTAAAGGGAAACGGTTGAAAATCTCATTTCAAAGAATTCGAAAATATTCCTTCTTCAAAGAATATCTTAACAGTTTGGAATAGCTCTTGCTAATTACAACCCCTTCTCCGCCTACGGTTATTCTGTTTAGGCACATTCTCTCGTGATAAGGGGAGGGAATGAACTTTGTGGAACAACCTTACAATCTAATTCCACCCCTTAATATCTGACACCAATTTTCCTCAAGCGTTCAGCTCTAGCTACTATGCATTTGTTTATACATTCAGGATTCTTAACGTTTAATATACCCCAGTTATGTTTAGATTTTTTACGTTTAGATATGTGTTGGCCGTTTGCAACAGGGTGGGGAAAACGGTATTGGTGAAGGGCCTGCGGGGGTTTAAGTGTTAGAGGCGACGAGAACATGGCAATATGAGACCTTTTCTTGTCTCTTCGCTATAACACGTAATGGACGAAGATTCAATTTTCCACCTACTCCACCCCCTTCATTGTTAATCCGTTCATCCATGAATCCTAACAAAACATATTACGTTTCAGTAAGTAAAGTCACCACTGATACAAACCACTGGCCAAAATTCTATTTCTTCTTTTTCGCCTACTAAAATTTGTGGTTGGAAAGAATCCTCCTTGATTCGGATAATGGACAGTGGAAAACGGGCAATCAAATGAACTATTGACAAAAAAGAGCCCCGGTTAAATTAACGTTGTGACGGGAGATAATGCAGGCTTCTAAATTTTGTTTAAACCGTTTCGTCAGTACATATTTTGCTTTTTTTTTAAAATGAGTTTTAAAGAGCTTAGTAATCTTTAATCCCCGAGGCTAATAAATTTTTCCAAAACCAATTAAACTGGGATTAGTCCCATACAATAAATTATTCATTTCTACATTCTTTTTTTTTACCCTGTGTGAACCTTTGAATATGGGAAACTGTAAACAATATCGGCTTTTCGGTTGAAAAAGGGTAAATACAGGATTCGAGTTCGTTAAGCTCATTAGGTCAATTAACTCGAAAAGCGAGGAGAAAAAAAGGGCGGAAGTGATTAGAAGGTCGCGTACCAATTGTTCTTGATTTAAACAATTACGTTGTTATCAAATTTTTATTTTACTTTAGTACCTACTAACCTCAAGGGGCTGAATTTGCGAATTTCTTTATTGAGAAAACGATTTCCTACGAACCGGTTTGCCAAATCCGCATTTCTAGACAATCCTCAGTTTTAGAGAAAAAAAAAAAGAAGAAGGAAAAACATAAAAGACGTGTGGAAAGAACAGGAAAAGGGTTTAACTTAAATCAAAAGCTTTTCCCTTGAATAAGGTGTATCTAACCTTTATTCGTTATAAAATAACTTAAGCTGACAAAAAGATTTAAAAAATCGGTTTCTTATTGTTCGTCCTACTAAAGATAGTCTTTAAAAAATTGCATTTTTGGGATTATAATGAACATGAATTGGCAAAAACAGAACTATTCTATCATTGGTGCTTTTTCTCATGAGAAGTCCCTTTTGACAATAACTTTTAGTTCCTACGCTTTATTATACGATATAAAGAATTTTTTTATAAGGTATATAGAAACGATAAAATATAAGTTCACGTCACTACCTCTTGGTGTTTTATCCCAGAATTCGAGGCACTCTCACAAATCACGCTTAAGGGTTGTAGCACGAGACAAGTAATTTATATCCTGTTATCTTGAATTTCTATTTTGGTTGTCGAAAATTTCGAAGAATTGTTGAAGTGCAATATGTTGTACTTAGTTTAAAATATTTCCTTACTTCAAAAGTACGGATTTCGGTTTAGTCCTATAAGCGATTAGGGTTCATCACGTTGTCAAATGATTCTCGAATCTTGAGTACTTGAAAAGCTTTATAAATGCGTTACATTGTCTACAATGACTCCTCCCCTTCTGAAAAATAAATCCTTTTTATCGACATAGCTTTATCCTGTTAGCTATACTTAACTTGTAATTTTTCCTGAATTTTCCATGTAAAAAACACATTAAATCCTTTTTGATGTCTTTTCCTCCTATCGAAAATTGGGTTTCAACGCCTTGAGACTTTAGAAAAACTCTATTCCCGTATTTTGGCGTTTAAACTTCTGTTTTGGGTTTCAACGCCACTTTAAAAAACAACTCTTCCCGTATTTTGGCGTTTTAACTTCTGTTCTTGGGTTTCAACGCCACTGAGACTTTAGAAAACTTTTCCCGTATTTTGGCGTTTAACTTCTGTTCTTGGGTTTCAACGCCACTGAGACTTAGAAAACAACTCTTCCCGTATTTTGGCGTTTAACTTCTGTTCTTGGGTTTCAACGCCACTGAGACTTCAAAACAACTATCCCGTATTTTGGCGTTTTTTGTTGGGTTTCAACGCCACTGAGACTTAGAAAACAACTCTTTCCCGTATTTTGGCGTTTTACTTCTTTTTTGGGTTTCAACGCCACTGAGACTTAAAAACAATCTTTCCGTATTTTGGCGTTTTAACTTCTTTTGGGTTCAACGCCACTGAGACTTAGAAAACAAACTCTTCCCCGTATTTTGGCGTTTACTTCTGTTTTGGGTTTCAACGCCACTGAGACTTAAAAACAACTTCCCGTATTTTGGCGTTTTAACTTCTGTTCTTGGGTTCAACGCCACTGAGAAGAAACAACTCTTTCCCGTATTTGGCGTTTTAACTTCTGTTCTTGGGTTTCAACGCCACTGAGACTTCAGAAAACAACTTTCCCCGTATTTTGGCATTTTAACTTCTGCTCTAGAAGAAAATTATCAAACTGACAGTTTTTCGTAAAGGAGTGATACGACCTCTGATTTCCTTATTAATAGGAATACATCCTTTATACATAGTTCATAGAATCAGATTACAATAGAGACAGTACGTGCTTCTTGAAGCGTTAATAAAACGATGTGATAACCGTTATACATGGCCTCTATTGATCTGCTAATAATTTAACTGTTAGCTTGATGGTGATTATAATTAACTTCCTCGTATGTCGAACAATAATTTGTCTTCGAACATAAAAATCATTTTAATATCAAATTTAACCAATAATAGAGGGAGAAATGACTGATAACGGGTATCTCATGACGGGTTTCGGCTTAAAAAGCCTCGTCAGGTCCCCTCTACCACATTTATAAGTTTTCGGAGACGAGATGACACAGAATTGTTATTATTTATTATTGTTGGTTATTCATTATCTATTAGATTTTATTACCAAGATGGTTCTTCCATTTAACTCTTCAGACTTTATGGATTGTAATTTAATTATAGTAGAAGCATAAGTTGTAATTGATTAATCAGTATTCAAAACAACTCGGGCATTGTTTATTTCGAATTTAAATAACGTTCAAGGGATTGTTGATGGAAATATATTCAAACTTGATTCCGTGTTACTTCAGAAATCCTCGCCTCTCTCAATAGGGTAGGATTAATTTATACTTTGTTTGCTCATAAACTAGCTTAAATAGTTTTCTAATTTTCTTTCGTTTTCCATTTTTAGTGGCCTACTTTTATTACAGAAAAAAAATCATCTTTTTTTTCTTCTTTATCTCTGGTTTTTAACAAGTGTTAGTGTGAAAAGGGGGACAGAGGCTTGGGGCGAAAAAACAGTTTAGCTTACATCCTCTACACTGAATAAAAAAGACTACATTTTCTTTCTTTCAGTTTTTTCCTTCCTAACTGCTATTATCTTTAAGGTAGCCAGGAAAAAAGTTTGTAATCTTGAAATCTAGACGTATGAGACATTAACACAAAAGGCAGATAAATGTCTGTTCTCTCTGTTTTTTACTTCTTTGAAATGTAGGGATTTCTTGATTAGATTTGGATCAGATTGATTTGATTCGATAGATCAAGAGGTTACGAGGGGAAAAAAACAATAGCTTTGTTCCAACCGTTGTTAGAAACTGGTTTGAAACTCCTGGAGCATGCGCAGAATTGCACGTTTTGACGAACAAACGACGTCAAAGTTGGCGTTCAAATCCTGCGCATGCTCCAGAAGTTTCAAACTACGGAACAAAGCTGATATTTCTAACCTTTAAAGGAAGTTATTTTAATTCCCTCGAATCAGAATTTAAATAGGTCTTGGTGCCTTATTTAATTTGTCTTATCTTCTCCAGGGTTTTATCCAAATACGCTTTAGTTTACTCTTCTTCCCGTTTAATTTTTTTTCTGGAAACCGCTATTTTCCATCTACTCAGAGCTTAATTTTTTTCAGGCTTAAAATAATTGGTAGAAAGAGAGAGAGAAAAAATCGATATAAAGTACAATATTTTAAGCCGGATTGTGTACGTTTTTTTAACGTTGGGGGAACCTCAACTTAAAGGAGTCGTGCTATGAGCGAGACATGCAACATGACGTGAATTAACCTTCGGTCATTTGAAATGCAAAACTCGGTCGTCGGTGTTGGAGGGGCTTCCCTTTTTCAGAAAAGTCCTCCCTCTCTTAAGTGAAATTAAATTCAGTGGCTTACCATTCAAGTGCTGCAGAATAAAAGTGTAGGTAATTAAGTTTTTTTCCTACCTTTTAGTCATTTCATTGTCCTTGTGTTCTACTTTGAGATTCCGTTATCGATCCATGTTTTTTCTCCCTAATATTCAATTTAATGATATCCATTATCTAGTAAAAGACTGATGAAACTTCTGACGTAGGGTCATAATTTTATGAGGTATGAATTTTTCGCGCAATGCAAATTTTGAAGAATTCGGTGTGTAGAAAAAAAACGGGATTCGCCCCACTACGAGGACGACTTCCATCGTCCCACATACCTCAGCTCTCTCCGACCTCGTTTCTTCGAAGAATCCATGGCCCTGGAGAAAGCAATCTATCAAACAATACCAATGGAAAAAAAAATTTAATGGAAAAAAACGTCATTTTAAACGTGTATCTTAAAGGCCCCTTATGGGGGGAGCAATACAGGGGAACTCACAAGACGAGACTGTCCTGAGCTTAATGTCTTTCCATGGCTCATTTCGCCGAACTACCTTCGCTTCACTCAAAACGGGCGCTCTCAGGTTATTACGACCATAACTGCAGTAATCACTGATCCGAGAAATCACCAAATCGATTTTCCTCTCTTCTCTTCAGTAACGATTATGGTGATGAGGTCCAACTTTTTGTATGATCAATCATGTCGATATACAGGGTGGTCCATTTTATGTCAGAAAAAAAAGTATGAAAATAAATAACTCTGCGCTCTTTTTACCTCAACCTTCTATGAAACGTTGATTAAATTTTCCTAGGTCTAAATTCCCCTTTGTCGAAGCAAATTCTTAAAAAATTGAAACGGAAAATACAATAAAAACCAATTATTTAATAGACTATACGATCCTTTCGTTTAGTTAAATCTATAAAGAGTCGTTTTACAACTAATTTTATCGAGGTGTACCATTAACTTCTATTACTGTATTTTATTTCCTGTTTTAAGGTTTTTTTTAATGTTTTCCTTTTTATTAAAAACTCTTTATTACTCGTTTTTCGTTTAGTACTTCTCAGACGTGTATAATGAATTTCTGCATAAATTAAAGACTAAGTTGAAGGCGAACTTTTTCTGGCATTCTTATCTCGTTTTTACAATTGAGGCGCTCCGGGTACGAAGGGCGAACTCGACATCGGACAAATTTTCAACTTCCTTAAAGAAGTTATTGTGATACCCTCGACGTCGGGTTTTTGGGGAAGGGTCCTCCAGTTTTTTTTCATTTTCAGATTCTAGACCTCTTGGTGAATACACCCATATAATTTTTATGTTGAGTTCGCCATTTTTTCCCCTTTAAATACGTAAAAACCGAAACTTTAAAATGCGAATATCTCGAAACTACGTTTTGTCGAGTTCGCCCTTCGTACCCGGAGCGCCTCAATTGTTGAATGTTTTTTTTTATAAGAGAGTGGTTTGATAGGATTTTATGAGCTCAATTTGATTATTGAAAACAATTTAGTTTTATTTCGATTTGAGAGGGTCCCTTTAAAAAAGGGACAGTTCTCCATCTCAAATGGATTCCATTGGATATCGTGACTTACATTAAAGGAATTACATTCCATTAGTGACTTCGGGTGGGTTATTTGTGACCCAATCGATCTTATTGCACGTTCCACTTTGTGGGAGCCTCTTTTTTTTTCCCCCATTCCTAAAATAACTTAATTTAATACCTCTAAACGGAAAGTACGCAATCAAAATGTTTTACATTTAAGTAGAAAGCGTTTTAAGTGTGCTTTAACCTTATTACTTTTTTTGGGAAAGAAGAGCGTTGAGCATTAGCGTTGAAATTGTTGGAACGAAAGTCGCGTCCATCGGACTAGTTTTACCGCTGAATCACATAAGGGGCTACTTTCTTCATGACTCCTAATTGCCCTTTAAAGTCTCTACTTTTATACCAATTACAGAAAGAAAAAGTCACAGTAATGAGCTAGTCGGGAATTGAAGTCGTTTCGGGAATGAGGACCACCGTCATTTCACCCTAAAGCAGTTGAACATAAAAAATCTGTAGTTCACAAAAGTTCAAAAATTTTGAGCATAATTTAAACATAAAGCGTTTCGCCATAAACGACTTTTTCAAAATATGCAAGTCGACATAAAAAAAAGTGCAAGTCACCATAACGCTTCTCACCATACAAGGCTCTCTTTATACTTGTTTCGCCATAAAATTGTTTTGTCGTTTGGGCATAATACATCTCACCATAAATAGGGACAGCGAAAGAGCAAGCCTCCTTTCGGCGTTTAAAACGCGATTATGGCGAACGACAAAACTTTAAAACTGGACAGATCACCATAATGCAATTCAACGTAAAGCATCTCACCATAAACTAGGCAAGCAGCCAATGGGATCAGCGTTAACACAACGGGTTAAGGATGTGCGAATTGCATTATGGTGAATTAAGTTTAAGGTTTTTGTCGTTTCGCCATAATCGCGTTTTAAACGGCGAAAATAGGCTTGCTCTTTGGCTCTCCTACTTTATGGTGAGATTATGCCCAAACGACAGAAACAGTTTATGGCGAAATGAGTTCTTAAAATGAAGTTTCCTTTATGTTCAATGTTTGTTGAAACGACAAATTTTATGTCGACGAAAAGTGTTAAATCTCTTCTTTATGAGATGTATTTGTTCAAATGCATTATGGTGAACGTTTTCGATTATTATGTTGAGTTCCAGATTTTTTTATGGTGAACCGATTTCGCTATTATGGTCTGCATTATGGCGAACCGCATTATGTCGATACGTATCAATAAGGGTTAGGAACCCACGAAAGGATACTTTCAAATAATTTGATCATCCGAGACTCCCTCCCCAAATATTTGTTTCATGGGGTTAATTTGTATTTTTCTCCTATAGAGGAGATTTATCTTTAAGCTCTCTTAAAAACATCTTTAAGGACCTTCAGAAGATAAGACGAAGGGTTTTTAACGTCATGTTTATTGTGATGGCAATCTAAAAGACATTAGGGAAGTTAGTCCACAATTCTTTCTTAAGTGTGAGGACAAAACGGAGGGGGAAGAAAAAGGAGAAAAACGAAAAGGTCGGGTCTTGCTCCCTAAGACTTCTTATTTTTTATTAATTTTTTTTATTCATTCTTTTCCCTATTCGAAAGCGTTTTAAAAGAAACTTATTCAATTTCGTCCATTGGTGGGCAACTGATAACATATTTACTTTTGAAAGAATCTTCTAAAAAATTATAAATTTTTGCTAAAAAACATTAGTCGTCTATTGCAAATTACTCTTACAAACTGATGCGAAAATAGCGTGAGCCGGATAACCTTAGTATAAAAACTTAAAAATTAAAATGAGAAAGATAGCTATTCACAAACGATGTTATAATTTTTTTTTCAACTTATTGTTTTTAAACTTTTCTTTCTTTACATGTAAAATTAAAGAAAGAGAGAACCTCAAGTAAAACTTTTTTCTTTAAAAATTTTTCATGCGTAAAATCAAGAGGTTTTTTTTTTTTTTTTTCGTGTCTTATAGTAAAGAGGGAGGAAAAAAAATTTACCTAAAAAAACTTTAAGTATAATATCAGTTTAAATTTCTTATTAATGTAGACGCACTTGGAGGACCACTAATCTAAACTAGGTACTACTTAATCAACTTTGAGCTATTAATTTGCCTTGATTTATGAATGACTTTTTTGTATTCGCCGTTGCCTTAATTACCTTTACACAGACACAATAGTCCCTTCATAAAGGAAGCGTCCCTAAAGGAGTCGAAACCCCTTTTTTTTACCCCTTCCCCGTTCACCTCGTTCCCGTTCTCCATTTTCGCCCGAGTGTTTAGAAAAGAGAAACAATTTCAAAGTTGACAGCGCACTCCTCTGCACTCGGGTTAATAGTAAAACTTGGGTAATGGGCCTCTCTTTTCGGTCCTGACTCGGATTTAGGCCCTTTTCTTTGTTCTCAAAAGCAGGAGGTTTACTTTGTTAAATGTAATACGACCGTCTCAGCACTCAAAAGGCAATCGTTTCTGTTATTTTCCGGTTTACTCGGTATAAATTAAGCTTTTTCTTCGATACATTATTTTTATTGCTTTATTTTCCACACGTAGGTGTTTTATAATTCTGAGAGTGCATCGCGTTTTTCCATATGAATACGTAAATGTATGAAACGGTAAAATGTGATATCCCCGATGAAATTTTCCTATTGTAGAATTTTCAAATTATTCTCTCCTAAAAGGTGACGAGTACGTGTCGACATAATGCGGTTCGCCATAATGCATTTGACCATGAAATAGCAGAAATCGCGAGTTTTTACCATAAAAAATGTGCAACTCAACAAAATGTCGAAATCGCATAATGCGTTTGAACGTAATACATCTCAATATAAAGAAGAGATTTAACACTTGTCGACATAAAATTTGTCGTTTCAACATAACGCAGTTGATCATAAAGGAAAATTTCATTTTAAAGAAGTTATCGTTTCGCCATAAAACTGTTTCTGTCGTTTCGGCATAATACATCTCAACATAAACTAGGGACAGCTAAAGAGCAAGCCTAATTTCGCCGTTTAAAACGCGATTATGGCGAAACGACAAAAAAACTTGACAGTTCACCATAATGCCATTCGCACATCTCCGAGAGGAAAAAATGACCCTTTTGCGTCATAAAACGAGCTGATCCCATTGGCTGCCTGCTTGCTTTTCCTAGTTATGGTGTGATCCTTTATGTTGAATTGCATTATGGTGAACTGTTAAGTTTTAAGGTTTTTTATTTTTCGCCATCGAAAGTGGCTACTTTCGCTGTCTCTAGTTTATGTTGAGATGTATTATGCCCAACCGACAGAAACAGTTTTATGGCGAATCAACAAGTTTAAAGAGAGGCTTTTATGGTGAGAAGCTTTATGGTGACTTGCACTTTTTTATGTCGACTAGCATTTATTTAAAAAAGTCGTTAATGCGAAACGCGAAAATTATGCTCTGAACTTTTGAGAGCTTTATGTTCAATTGCATTACGCTGTGAACTACAGATTTTTTATACCTAAATGCAGATTTTTTTATGTTGATCTGCTTTAGGGTGAAGTGCGTTATGTTGAACGGTGTTCTCGGGTTGTGAAAACCTTTTCTTGTGTTGTTTCCAGTATAGGCTAAGCCTGCAATACAGTTGAGTCTTACAAAAATGCCTATAGGAGAAAAAAAGAAAGAGTGGAGGGAGACTATATATTTCAAATCCGAGTCTGTTAGAGGCATTTAGATATAATGTTTAAGGGAGCAGAGGGTCGTAAGGGGAGGTAAAAGGGGGCGGATTATCCTCTGAGTCAATCGGCGGTGGAAGTAGGACGACCCTGTCCTGACCAGGCTGTTGTTCTATACTCTCGAGCCGACCCGACTGAACCCCCCCTTTATTGCTCGTAAATTCAAGAGTGGACTTAACAATTGAGATGATTTATCTTACCCAGGGTCAATTAAAGGGTATTTATTTTTTATTTTTCTGTTTCTGTAGCGTCGGATCTTGATTCGATACGAGCGCTTTTTAACGAAAAGGAGAAGGAGTTAACCGTCGCTGTCGCGAAAGTTGAGGAACTTACGAGGCAGCTAGAAGATGTTCGGAGAGGGAAGCAAACCCAACCCCCGAGCCACCCAGTCACCCAAGAACTCGACAGGTTACGTCGTGAACTTATGGTAATATATTTATTATTCTAATTTAAGTGATAGGGTCATATTTTTGAAGGAAAGAAAGATTAAAAAATTAAAGGTACTTACCTAGTTTACCAAAATGGGCTATAAATGTAAATAGGGAGATGTAAATTTTATCCTTCCATTATCTCCTCCATTAAAAGTCATCACTTTTTTTAACGTTTATGTCGTAAATAGCTAGTTTAAAAAATATTCTTTATTCAAACGATTTATTTTATTAACAGTACCGAAACAAGCTCAATGAACAGCAAACGGCGAGGCTTAGCGAGCAGAGGGAAGTCCTATGTCAGAGGCAGATCGAAATGGCGAGCATCGACAAAAGAATAGCCGAACTGCAGGAAAGGCTCCATAGAAAGAGAGTATTAAATCAACAACTAGCTAACCAAATTAATGCTGCAAGCAACAAAGCCAATTCGAACCAAAATAACAGGTAAAGTTATTTTTATATTATGGTAACTTGCCCAAGTCAACAAGATTTTGAAGTAATTTTTTAAATTTTAGGACTGGTCTTGGAGGAATGTCAATGCAGCAGCAGATGTACAATCTAGGTATTAATAGTAATAAGCAGTTGCTGAGGTCCATGCCGACAGGAAACATCGCTGCTGTCGAACCTTACCATCATGTGCCAATGTATCCGAGTCCAGATCAGGATTATATTAAGCAAAATGAAGTAAGATTTCGTAAGTAAACGTTTATATATCATTATTATTTCAGATTAACAAAGATCAAAGATATGTTACGAGTCAAGAAGTCATAATGGGACCTCGAAAGCAGAATTTGACAGCTCCTGCTACCCATCATTATGTACAAGAGACAAAAAAAGATGATAAGCAACAGCAAATGCAAGAAAACGAAGTTTCATCGTTTGTCGCCAGTAAATCAGACCCTAAATACCAAACGTTACCATATAATACTAAATTTATTGGCAACCTTCCATCCAATATGCTTCATCAGCAAGGAAAACCAAAACGGATTTCAGCCGAAGGGAACGAGAACTACACAGAAAACGTTGAAGGAAAAGTGGCAAACAATAACAATAATTTAAACCTTTTGAACAACAATATGCTGCAAAATCAGCATGTGCTCATAGTATACCGATACACCAGACAAATAAAAGTTTGGCGATGGCTTTAGCTAACCAGAAGCAGCAAACGTCCTCTTCCCCGACCTCTTCATCTAGTTCCTATTCTTCGGTGTCCCAAATTGGACAGCGTGTGTACAGTAATAATTTGTTAAATTCTACTTTAATGGCAAGGGGTCAGCCTGTCGGTGGTACTAGCTCTACGACCTCCTCGACATCGTCTTTAGCGACAAGCAGTAGTACGAGTTCTGCTCAGCTATAGCATTAAGCTTGACAGCTTGACGCTATAATGTGGACGCAGCATTTTACAATTCATTAAAAATTTTGCCATTTAGGTAATTAATTATTCAATGTTTATAGATTCCATCAAGTTTAGCCAGTGGGATGACAAGTCAAAGTATTACGTCCCGTCTTGCGTTACCTCCTACGCCTCTTATCTCAGATACTCAGGTAAATATTAACTCAGTGCTTCACAAGTGAAGCCTGCGAACCTGTTAACCATTTTTTACATTTCTTTTTTTCAGTTGCCTGTTGTCAGTCATTTTCAAAAACCTGTAAATACTGTCTCACCGACATCCGTTCAACATAACCTATCTAACGTGTATCAAACATCGTCTATCAAAATTCAACCTGTACATCCTCAAGTTATTAATAACTCAAAACTACTCCTCAAGTAAGACATTCTCTCTTTACATGTATAATATTATATACAAATTTTTAGGTGGTTGTGAAAGAAGAAACAGAAACGAGTAAACCTGCTCTTCCACCAAAGCCAGCAGCGCCTGTAAAACCGACCCCTCCACCTCCGCCTCGGCAGTCCCATAATTCAGTTGAAGTGACCAACAATGAACATCTAGATACAGGATTGACCGTTTTAAAAGCTCATTCACCAAGGTACATGAGAGAAAAGTTCTAGTGATCCGTTGTTTTTTATCAACAAGTATTGTGTTTTTAAACAATTTTTTTATTCAGTAGATACGAAGAACCACCACCTCTTCCATCAGAACCACCTCCACCTGAAGACTCCTCATCCAAAAAACAAGAAAATGCGATCAAAGCAAGACCGCTCACTATCAAAAAGCATCTGAATTCCGAACTTCCTAAGCTGAAAACACAAGAAGAACATTTAGAAGAAAAAAGGTAGCTAAACAATATGAATATCTTTCTCAAACTTCTATTACATTGAGTACTTAACCTAATAACATGTAGTAAACCTGTAATAACCTGTAGGTGACCCTACTCATTGCACAGTGTTTAATCTTCCTTAAATTATCTAATTTAGTCTGTTTTTTATTAGATCTAGTGATGAATATAATAAGGAAGATGAGAATATTCAAAAGAAAGGAAGTCCTGGAAGCGATGATAGTGATGAAATGGCCAATGGGGGAGAAACGGGCGTCGCATTGAGATGCCGCCAGAATTTCTCTTTCCTGCAACAGAAGCTCCTCCCGCAGACTTAGTTAATCCACCAGACCAAACGGACAGATCCGCTCCAGCTGAAGAATCAGACCTTAGTGACACAACGACAAGTAAGAAAATTTCAAATCTAAACGCTGTAATCATCATTTTAGGGATAGAAGGTGTGACAAGAAGAGTGAAAAAAGGAAACTTGAAAGGAAACAGCCAAGATAAGCATCTCTTTCGAGAAGGGTCTCATTTGATCCACTGGCTTTACTATTGGACGCTTCTCTAGAAGGTGAACTTGAGCTTGTAATGAGAACAGCGGGGCAGGTGAGAGACCCATCGGCAGCCAACGATGAAGGCATCACCGCCCTTCACAATGCCATCTGTGCGGGCATTTCGACATAGTCACCTTCCTCGTCAAATTTGGCTGCGACGTCAACGCTCAGGATAGCGATGGATGGTAATTTAAGCAAAACTTTGTAGCTATTTATGATGAATTGGCTTTAGGACACCTCTTCACTGTGCTGCCTCTTGTAATAACGTCTCAATGGTTCGATTCTTAGTTGAACATGGCGCTTGCATTTTCGCAACAACACTTAGTGACCATGAAACAGCCGCTGAAAAATGTGAAGAAGATGAAGAAGGTTTCGATGGCTGTTCTGAATATCTTTACAGTAAGCCTCTTATAATTATTTAAAATTAGGTGTTGTCTATTTCAACACATATTTTGTAATTATATTGAAACTTTATTTATTTAATCATTTCTTAGGTGTTCAAGAGAAACTAGGAATAATGAACAACGGAGCTGTCTATTCTGTTTTGACTACGAAGCTCACAACCCAGATGAGTTGAACTTCAAAGAGGGCGACAAACTTGTTGTTTTGAGAAAAGGGGACGAATGGGAGCGAGAATGGTGGTGGGCGAGGCTAAATGATAAAGAAGGCTATATCCCAAGAAATTTGCTTGGTGTAAGTACTAAAATTTTACCAAAGACTCATTTCCTGTTTGTGTAAAATCAATATTTTGAAGATCAATTTTTTTTCCAGCTCTACCCACGAGTTCATCCGAACAAAAATCAAGAATGACACAAACGAGAAATTTTCTGGCTTCCATATCCAGCTTGCTTATGGCTTACTTCACCTCACAATTTGCGAACACAGGGTTAATCGGCCTACCCTACCACATAAATATACGTTTACGTATATCTAGAATTAATTTAAAAAATCAAAAATTAATGTCGTATACATTTTTAAGAGTGCCTTTCAATCTCAAGCGTGCCTTTATAGTAGTTGATTATAAATAGTCTTGATCTTGATTTTTTAACATAAAAATCATAAGCAAAAGTCTGACGTCAACTACTATAAATGGACAATACTTTGCTATAAAATCATTTTAAAATTAAGGAAAACACTAAATTAGTAAAATTTTAATATTTCTTCACCTTTTAGCCATATCCTATTGAAACAAGTCATATCTTTAGAGATTCATATCAATTAGACAGAAAAAAAGAAGTTTTCACTTTTTAGCAATTAATCCCCAAGTTATATCAAGTCATAACTTCCGCGGATTATTATTTCATGATTTTATATCGCTTGAAATTTTCAATACATTTTATTTTCAGATAAAAAATTTTTGTTTGTGACGAATATTTATTGTAAAAAATATGAAAAGATTATAAATAACTCAGGAGAAGTGTAAATAATTAATATACAGTTTTTATAAATATTTACTGTACATAAGAAAGAGAAAATCATAGTAATTTTAAATAAATTACCCACACCTTATAAATGCTGTAATTTTGTTTATACGAGTTTTATTATGTATATACTAGATTTTATTTTAAAGAGACCAAATTGTATAGAAATAGTATATTGAAAAAGTTGACCTAATTATTTAATATGTACATGGAAAATTATGTGCCTTCACCTGAACAATTATATTTAAAAACCATTTCTATATTATAAATTAAATAAGAAATTATATATAAAATTCATACTGTTATGCACAAGTCGTGTATTTTATTATAAATAAAGAGAAAGGGTTGTTTTTTCACATACATAATCAAACAAATATGTACATGAAGCTTTAAAGATATGTAATTAATTTTAATTATGTAATAAATATTAATATTTGAAGAGAAAAAATATTTTTATTGAGCCTGAAAGTGTGAAATTCAATTTGGGATAAAAGGACCAATCAAATTGAAGTCTCCAAATGAAGCACCTTAAAAATTAACCTTTAGGGATCGTCCGAATCCCATTGGTCAGTTATCACGAAAACGGCATGAGATTTTTTTTCCGAATTCCAAAAATGGCGGAGCTATGTGTCATTAAAGGATTCACTTATTTAATTTGACAAGGCAATGGCTCTGGTCGAACGCTCTCCGAATTGGTTCTCCATTACTGAGAAGAGAAGTGGTGGCGAGCGGGAGTCCAGGGAAGGGGATTCTTGAGGTTTCCCGTTCCAGAATTCAGTCTTGTGCTCAGAGTAGTGAAGTGAACGTCGTACGTGAACAAAACAAATGTGATGGACGATCAAACTGCTTTAGTCCTCGCGGTTCAGCTGACGGCCTTTGCTGCATCGCTGGGTCCCTACTTCTCTATTTACTATGCAAAGTTAAAAAGGGACCATGGGTGGACCTTTCCGACCCGGATGTCGGGACCGGTAGGTCCGTTTTGGTCACCTCTGTACAAAACCAGCTCGGGATCCAGCTTGCACTTAGGCTTGCCGGTTTGGGATTTAGAGTCTTCGGTGGATTGCAAGATGGAGACTTGGAATCGGATGCTGCAAAAATCATTAAAGCCAAAATGAAGCAGGTGGAAGCGACCGAAGGAGGTCTTTTAGGCGCGATTATCCTCATACCATTGGACGTCACACGTGAAGACAGCCTTCATGAAGGAGTCGAGCACAAGACATCTTCCTGCTGGCCAAAACGGTACGTCCTGCCCTTCCTAACATTCTTTTTATTGATCAAGAAAATTTTTCAAAATTTCCTCGGGTTTTTTTGCCCTAGAAATATCAGTTTTAACAGTACTTATGTCGCTTTTCTCAGTCTCAGCCAATAAACACCCTTTTTCAAATTTTTGAGGGAGAGGGGGCCCTTATAATGCAGCACGGGGACCCAAAATCTGTAAGGCTGGCACTGATTTTTGACCTTAAAATTAGTCGGTCAAGAGCCTGTTTATAAATTTCTAATCACGCTTCGTTTTTTGAGTTCCAGCCTGAATAGAAAGTAAAAAGGGTATTGGTCTTTGTATTATTATTATTGTTCTTAGAAAGCGATTAAAAAGTAAAAGGGCTCTCACGTGAAATAAGAAAAATAATCTGCCTCGGAAGAACAAGCCTCTAGCGAACTTGAAAGTTATGGATTACCCTCCATATCAGTTTTTGTTGTTTTTCTGTCTTTTCCTTGAAAGGAAGCGGACAACGCGACATGTCCCCCTTTAGAAAGCGTATTAACGAGGACTCACCATTTTTCCGCTGAGATGAATAGAATAATTAGAGAAATACCTATATTGTCACAAATCCGTTTATAGTAGCTTTGTTCCAACCGTAGTTTGAAACTCCTGGGGCGCAGAAGGATTTGGTCAAAAACGTTGTTCAAATCTGAAGTCATCTGTCTGCAAATCCTTCTGCGCATGCTCCAAAAGTTTCAAACTGCGGTTGGAACAAAGCTGAAGGAAAAAAATGTAGGAATCCTTTTGAACCATTCCAATTCTTCGTCCTTCCCTCGTGATTACGAAATCTCAAGGGGGAGTGCGTGAACTGTCCGTGATTTATTTTTATTTTTCACGTCTCTAAGCTTCGTAAAGTGTGTTGAGGTCACGTCGATTTTAAATCAAGCGTTTATTAACGAGTTATCTCATACATAAAATTTTTGCGATGATTTCCTCTGGCAAAAAATAAAAAAAAAAATTTCGTTTTACTTGTTTCTAGGCACTCCTCAAGCTTTTAATAATCATCCTTATTTCTTAATTTTTGGAAGTTTTCCTAGATTTTTACCCAAAAAAATTCCCTTTTATCAGGACTCCTGCATTTTCCTCAGTTTTTGTCAAAGAGATCCCTCGTTTTATTAAATTTTCGGAAGCTTTGAATTTGTGACATTTTAAATCAGAAAAAGTTACCACGATTCCGAACATATCTATCGGAAATAATTTAAAAAAAAAGAATCTCTTTTTCCCGAGATAACTTTATCACTCGTTTTGGAATTTATATTTTCTGTAATCGGAAGCCTTGACTTAGCAATTTTTTTCTCTTGATATGCATTGTTTTGCGTCATCCATGTTATTTCCTCAAAAAGTTCATTTTACTATGGGAGCGCCCTTCAAAGATAATGTCAACAACCGTAAACAATAGGTTATTCTAAAACCAAATTAAATAAATGGTCTATTTTAAATTGTCTCACGAAATATCACGGATTAAAGATAATCACGTCACGTCCTATAGGCGGAAATTAGCCAATTTCTTGTAGTTCTTCAGGAAACACCTGGTTGGACCAAATAATTTGCAGCTGTCGATTTTATCGTCAGAAAAGTCGCTGGAGGCTTTTGTTCCAACCGCAGTTTGAAACTCCTGGACTTAGACGTCAAATCTGACGTCGCTCTTATCGTTTATCCGTCAAATTTTACTTGCAAATCCATCTACGCATGCTTCAGGAGTTTCAAACTGCGGTTGGAACAAAGCTTATAATTAGGGCTGTGAATTATATGCATTGCATATTTCTCCTAGTCAATCAAACCACCTAATATTATCAAAATGAATGTTTTAAGGCATTTGGAACAAAATGGAGTTACTTTTATTTTGCATATTAGTGCATTTGGCCATAAATACATATTTTTGCATATTTGAACTGAAATTGCATATTCGTCCGGCATATATTGAAGGGAGGAAAAAATTGAAAATTTTCAAACATTTGGAAAAAAAATTCTTCATTTTTTCCCGCTTAATGAGTGTTTTTGTTGGCCCAAATGCAGATTCATCTATTTTTCACTTCCCATGAACTCCTGATCGAATTATTGCTTTTCTTAGAATAAGTTAATCCGGTACAGTTCTCTCTCCTTCAAATACTTGGAATATTGATTTTATGACTTATTTTCCATCATTTCATGGCTCAGTTCCATTTGAACCAGTTCCATTTCTCCTAGGTCAATTTTAACGGATTTTAGCGCAAAAAAACGCTAAAATTTGACAGTTTTTAAAAGTTGTCCAAAATCGTCATATGAGTACTCAAATCTACTTGAAATTTTGCGTAGATTACGAATATGAAATAAAAATAGGGGTTCTTATTTGAAATAACGAAGTTAGGTTGTGTCTGGGACACCCTGTATATCCAGGCGCATTTTAAACTACACCATCAAATTCTTTGATTTAAATTAAGGGGGTTTACATTTTACTTTTTTTCATAAAACACTTTTTAACGCTCTCCCAGGACGTATGCCATGTGTTCCGGACACCCTGTAGGTATGTGCGATTTTTAAAATTATTTTTAGATAGTTAAGATTTATGCATATTCTGGATTTTAGTTGCATATTTACCCTTATTATTGCATATATGCGCATATTTTAAAAATTTAGTGCATATATTCACAGCCCTACTTATAATATTCCGTGGCAACTTGAGATCGCTCTAATCTCGGTAAAATTGGCAATTTTTCTCTTTTTGTGGATGTGGCCGCTCAGGACAAAAGAATTTGTTTAAATTTCAAACTATTCAGCTATTAGATACCTACTACATAATTTGAAGCCATTAGTTTGTTTTTTCTTCTTCTTTTGACTCCCTAGGGGGAAAAAAATAGTTATTAATAAAACAGTGAATTTTGTTGTCTAATAAAAATTCCGAGTGTGCAACGATTATTTTTGACTTTTTGAATCGAGGCAGATTTGAGAATGCAAGGGCGTTATATGGGAAATAGTTCCCGAGTACAAGCTTGGGCACGGCTCAATTATGTGTTAACCCTAGGCTTTGAGCGTAACCGTCCTTAATTAAGGTAAATAGCACACATTCTGTCACTGAATTTTTGTTAAAATTCTTAACACAATTGTTAGCACACGTTCTGTCACTGATTTGTTAAAATTGTTACACCCTGAAGGTTTCACATGACTTTCTCTGTTTACATAGTCAAACCTTTGGCCTCTAATGCACTTTCTTAAATTTTCAAAAAGCACGTTTTCTTTATATTCGAGTAGTTCTAATTATTGACTTTTCTCTTTTTACGTCAGTGGAAATATTTTTACTCTCTTAGTTTTGTTATTTTCATGAAATCATTCTGGAATCGATGATGAAGCTTTCGCTCTGTGGCGATTTCTCAAACCGCTTTCAACTTCAGGAAGTACGAGGTCGAAGATTGCGGAAAAACATTAATTTTTGAAATTGAACTTTTATTCATTGGACACAATTTAAAAGAAAAATTTTGGTTATCCACACAATTGTTTCACTTTTAAAAATTTTATTTAAAGGTCATAGGTGATAGGAAATGTTTTAGTTGTAATTTCCATACTTATGTGGGTTCCTCGTTTTATCGATTTTCAATATACAGAATCCACCGAAAAGTACCTTCTCCACAAGGTTTTTTTAGAAGGAAAAAAAATCCATCCTAGAACAAAAATTAGATGAAAAAAACTTTTAGCCCTTCAATGAAAGTGTAGGTACATAAAGGTGACTTTCTCTATTCCTATATTATGTTTTTTAAGCGTTATTATTTCTTTAGGCATTCGTTCCGATTTTTCATGCTCAAATTATGACCATGCAAAAATCCTTCGAACTCGTTTTTTTTCACTCTTTAGAAAAATTTTATCTCGTTAAAAATTCAGGTTTTTAATTATAGCTTTGTTCCTAATGCAGTTTGAAATTGGTTTAAAACTCCTGGAGCATGCGCAGAAGGATTTCGACATCAAACGTCGTTTAAATCGTTTGTCAGTCAAATCTGAAGTCATCTGACGTCAAATAAGACGTGCAAATTCTTCTGCGCATGCTCCAGAATTTCAAACTGCGGTTGGAACAAAGCTTATATTGTATCAATTTTCCTCTACGGGGTCTGAAAGAAGCTTTTTCAGAGACCGCACTTTATGGAGGATATCACAAAATCTTTTTGAAGAAGTTAAAAATGGAAGCGTACTTCTTTGTTGAAGAGCCCTGAAGAAGGCTGGTATACAGCCGAAAAGTCGAAAAATTAAATAATAGTGTTCCAACCGCAGCTTCAAACTGTTTGAAACTCCTAGAGCATGCGCAGAAGGATTGGACATCAAACGTCGTTCAAATCTTTCGACAATCAAATCTGAAGTCATCTGACTTCTAATTAGACGTGAAATCCTTCTGCGCATGCTCCAGGAGTTTCAAACTGCGTTTGGAACAAAGCTAAACTTGTTTTTCTTCTAATTGGCAGCAACCTTCAACAATATTAAAAAGAAATCACCCTCAGATTCAGTTTTTGATCTGTTTATCAACAAGGTTGTTATTACATCTTACTAAGCCTAATTTACATGTTAATAGTTTCCGGTTTTTTATTATTTATTAAAAGAATAAGAAAAAAATTGTAATTAAGTGCCTATTGTGGGAGAGTGAACACGTGGCCATTGTCCTGATGCCAACACTTAATATCCTTCGAAAAACTCTTTTTTTTTCCTTTTCTTCTTCTTCTTCTTCTTCTTTTTTGACGTCCTCGATTTTCTTTTGTTTCACGCTTCTTTTAATTCGAACGGTAAAGCGTCACCTTTAATAGGTTACGAACTTCTACTCAGAAGTTGATGATCCTGAAAAACCTTCCTTTATTTTCTATCTAAAGGTACAAAAAATTAAAAAATTTTGACAAATAGCAATTTTTAAATAAATTTTGAAGAAAAATAACTTGCTCAAATATCGTTTATAAGCTAATTAAATATCCTTCGGATAAATAATTATGAGGTGAACTAAAAATTTTGTAATTTCTGTGGGAGTGGTAAATGGAATTCATTAAGATCTTACATTTATTTACGGTAAATTTCCCACAAACGTTTCAAGATTTCATGATGTAACTTTTTCTAATTAATGTTTCAAGCAAAAATTTTCCCCTGAGATGCATATCTGTGATGAAAGACAAAAATGAAATGAACCCCAAAGGCTCCCGAAGGGTTAGGGGGGCGATTTGGCCCCAGTGGAATTTCGGCCTGAAAATTTAGGAGCATCTAGTAGGTCTATAGAGAGGCCTACTGGTAAGTTTTGAAGGCCCTATGACGCCCGTGCTGTCGGTGAGAGCGTTGAACGTGTAGCAAACCACGCGTTTCTTAACCATTCACGTTTTAATTTTTCCTGAAGAGCCAAATCGAAAATTCGACGGTCGCCAACGCCAATACTTCATAAACCGTGTTGAGAACAACTCCTATTTTTTTGGTAGCTAGCAAAAAATTGATTATATTGATTTCATGCGATTTTCTGAGAAAATGCGCACGGAAAATTCAACATTTTCCATCAAAAACACCTGTTAAAAAAATCGCGCCACTTTTTAACCACTACTAAAACGTTCCTTTTTATACTAGAAAAGCCCCCAATTTTTTTCATAATTTTAAAATTGGTGGTACGGTGTCGTTTTCAAAGAAAACCACGACGATTTTAATGGTTTTTCACCATTTTTTTGATCATGAACCAAATAAACAAAAGAAAGTTTCCCTCTGACTCTTAAAAAGTAAAAAATAAACATTTAATTTAAATAATATACTTATTTTTAAATAATACCGAAGCATAGGTATTATTTAAATTAAATAATATTGCTTATGCTGTACTCAATAGGTATTTCCCAACTACCTACTAACTTAGGTTTCAATGAGTATTTTTTTTCTATTTCAAAAACTTAGGACAATGTTATGTGAACGTCTTAAAAAATAAAATTATTAATAAATAAATAAAAATAAAAACTATTATTGTCAATGTAGAAGTCTGCATCAAGGACAGTGATTTACAATATAGGCAGCAAAACGTTGGCCCTTATCTTTGACAGCACATATGTTCGGCACGAAAAAAGCGCCAACAACGTCTATCAAAGGAAGTCGTTCTCCGGGCAAAAAAAAAAAAAAGATGCCGAAAACTTAAAAAAATCACTAGTCGCATGCTACGTCCTCAACCTGCTGCAAATACGTTGCCAGAGCTAGTTGAAAAAGAAGGTTGGGGTTGGACTCGGAAAAAGGTAATTTTCAAACAAGTTACAGTTTCTGAAATACCGGATTTTCCCGAAATGACACTGCTGTGCCGTGAAGGGCCAACGTGTTGCTACCTATGTTGTGAATTTTTCTAGCGACTGGCGACGTACTTATGAAGTTCGATGAAATCCTTTTGTGAAACAGAGGAAACGAGTAGGTAACACGTATTTTTCGAAAGATTTAAGAACGGAATGGCAAAAGTTAGATACTTGATGCTCATTATCGAGTCCAAGTATTGATGCAATAAAGCGTATGAATTTTCTGTTTTGGTTTAATAAAAAAGTTACGGTGTTTGTATCACTGTCCTTGATGCAGACTTCTACATTGACACTAATAGATTTTATTTTATTTATTAATTAATAATTTTATTTTTAAGACGGTTCACATAATAATTGTCTCTAAGTTTTTGAAATAGAAAAAAAAAAACTCATTGAAACTAAGTTAGTAGGTAGTTGGGAAATACCTATTGAGTACAGCATAAGCAATATTATTTAATTTAAATAATACCTATGCTTCGGTATTATTTAAAAATAAGTATATTATTTAAATTAAATGTTTATTTTTTTACTTTTTAAGAGTCAGAGGGAAACTTTCTTTTGTTTATTTGGTTCATGATCAAAAAAATGGTGAAAAACCATTAAAATCGTCGTGGTTTTCTTTGAAAACGACACCGTACCACCAATTTTAAAATTATGAAAAAAATTGGGGGCTTTTCTAGTATAAAAAGGAACGTTTTAGTAGTGGTTAAAAAGTGGCGCGATTTTTTTAACAGGTGTTTTTGATGGAAAATGTTGAATTTTCCGTGCGCATTTTCTCAGAAAATCGCATGAAATCAATATAATCAATTTTTTGCTAGCTACCAAAAAAATAGGAGTTGTTCTCAACACGGTTTATGAAGTATTGGCGTTCGGCGACCGTCGAATTTTCGATTTGGCTCTTCAGGAAAAATTAAAACGTGAATGGTTAAGAAACGCGTGGTTTGCTACACGTTCAACGCTCTCACCGACAGCACGGGCGTCATAGGGCCTTCAAAACTTACCAGTAGGCCTCTCTATAGACCTACTAGATGCTCCTAAATTTTCAGGCCGAAATTCCACTGGGGCCAAATCCCCCCAAACCCTTCGGGAGCCTTATGGTCATTGGATAACCTTTTTTTTCTCTCTTTTTCTTCCGGAAACTGTAAAGGTGTGAGGATGCGGTCTTAAAAAATTGAAGTTATTATCGGTTTTTTATGAAGAGAAAATACGATGGAATCGTATGGTGCGGTACAAAAGCAAAATTAGCACTAATTAGCTTCCTTGGGTATCAAAATTTTTAGAAACATTCAAAATTTCTTCATTTTTTACTTTCTTAAAGAAGTTATTGTTTTACTCTCTATTGGGTTTTTGGGGAAGAGTCTTCGATTATGGATTACAAAAAACTGTGGATGTCTTTTTAAAGTTTCCGGAAAACTTTATTTCTTCTATTATACGTCGATCATCATCCTTGACCTCTCGGACGAACCATTAAAAAGCTGACATTTCCAGTATTCAAGTCATTTCGCTATTGAACGCCTGAGACTCACACGACCGAAAATGAGCTTGTGAAACGTCGTTAGAAAGTCGCAAGGACGAGAACGACAAGGTTCCGCCTTAGTAAATATATGCGAAATAGGAAATAAAGAGAAAGCACATTTTTTCATCTATCTATAATTACTTTTTAGTTTTAAAATACAGTAGACCCTGTTATCCGTACTAATTGGTTCTCGACCAAGCGCGGATAACGCGAAAAACGGATAATCGAGGTTTTATTTTTTTGAGAGAGTTTAATAATTTTATTGGCAACGAAAATGATGTGACTATAAAGTTCGTAGTCATTTTATGGTTCTAAACGTTAAATAAAAGGTAAATAAATATGTAAAAACCATTTTTATTTAGTTAAAAACAAAAGTATGTAGGGAGTAAAAAAAAATTAAAATTGATGAATGACAGATGAGAATTGTACATTACAAACTATTTCTGAGAAATAGTTCCCGGTTTCGACAAAAATTATTTATGTATTTTCCTTCGAAAAACCGAGAAAGACTAAAGATGTCATAGAAACTGGCAATAAAAATCATTTTTGTAAACAAACTTTTCGGAGAAATGAGATAACGAAAAGACGGTGAGAAAAATAAGGGTGGTGCTTATGTCCTTCCTAGAATATCGAGCATAAAAAAACAGCAACGTTTCATTATTTTTGGTATAACTCCCTCGTTTGCCCGTTCATTGAACGGATAGGTAATTGAAGGAGAAAATCTGAAAAAAAAAAAGCACGGATAAACCGAGGAACGGTTAAACGGGACGGATAACGAGGGTCTACTGTACATTCATTATGAGAGAACAGAACATTAATCAATTCAAGCAAAAAATGAAAAATATCCCATGAATGAGAAAGAACCGCGCCTAGAAAATTCGAGCCCCATAAACTAAAATTCGTTAATTACAATTAATTATTCGTCAAAAACAAGGGGTTTACCTTTTTTCAACATTTTTCTTTAATCTTCAATCTTAAAGGAGGATTTCACGCATTATATGAACCACCGTGTATATCGGACATGAACTTTCTTCTCAAGTTATTTGATTGCTCTATTTATTTTTACGTGCCTCAAATTATATAATACTTTATATGTAACGATATCTCGGTTTTGTGGAACATTAAAAATTTAAATGATGGAAATTCTTCTGTGATATTATTATGCGCGAAAGTAAATATAAAACATCCTTGCACGGAATGACCTTTAAAATATAATTGTGGTAATGGAAATTGAAAATAGAAAATATTTAGACAATGGAGTCATTATTAAAATTCCAGAGAGGAGCTTTTTTTTTATTTATTCATAGTTGAAGTCAGCAAATGAGGAAAAATTTACAATTCAACGACGTCTTTTTTCTTGTTTTGTATAGTCAATGACAATTATTGTTGAACAAAAAAGGAAAAATAAGACCGAAAAAATACCAAAATTAAAATAAGTATTTTCGACCGGCGGAAATTTATAAAAATAGCTTTGTTCTGACCGTAGTTTGAAACTCTTGGAGCTTGAAGGATTTGGACATCATATTGACGTCGTTCGAATCGTTTTTCGGTAAAATTTGAAGTCGTCTGACGTCAAATTTGACGTGCAGATCCTTCTGCGCATGCTCCAGGAGTTTCAAATCAGTTTCAAACTGCGGTTGGAACAAAGCAAATGGTCTTCTCATTGTGTTATCGTTCGTATAACTAAAAAGGAAAAATAAGACCGAAAGAAAAACCAAAATTAAAATAAATATCTTCGACCGGCTGAAATCTATAAATAATAGCTTTGTTCTAACCGTAGTTTGAAACTGGTTTGAACTCTTGGAGCCTGAAGGATTTGTACGTCATATTTGACGTCGTTCGAATCGGTTTTCCGTAAAATCTGAAGCTGACGTCATCTGACGTCAATGACGTGAAGATCTTTCTGCGCATGCTCCAGGAGTTTCAAATCAGTTTCTAACTGCTGTTGGAACAAAGCAAATAATATTCTCATTTTGTATCGTTCGTATCAAGGAGTTTTGAAGTCTTTTTTCTTGTTTTGTACAATCAAAGACAATTATTGTTGAACAAAAAAGGAAATATAAGTCCGAAAAAAGACCAAAATTAAAATGTATCTTCGACCGGCGGAAATTTATAAATAATGTCTTTGTTCCAACCGTGGTTTGAAACTCTTGGAGCATGCGCAAAGGATTTGGTCCTTTCGAATCGTTTTTCCGTCAAATCTGAAGTCATCTGATCCCAAATTTGACGTGCAGATCCTTCTGCGCATGCTCCAGGAGTTTCAAATCAGTTTCAAACTGCGGTTGGAACAAAGCTAATATTTTCGTTTTGTTATCGTTCGTATCGAGGAGTTGAAATTGATAAAATTACTCGTTATTGGATTTACCCGTTATTTTGTCCCACCCATCTGAATCCTGAAAAATGCCCACTCTTCACAGTCAGCCCTCGTTTGACTTATTTACCCACTTTCACCTAATACCATATTCGTGTTACCGTAGGTGAAATTTATATAAGAGGCGTTTTTAAGTGTACGAATAACTAAGAAATTAAACAACTCCAAAGCAATTATTAAAAATAAAAAAGTTAGAAATGGAAATAAAAATTCAAGAAAGCGAGTCGGTTTATGCAACCCCGCCATATATCGCATGACTTTTTTGAGCCTTTAATTGCTCCTGCTGCAATAGCGTTTCAGAGCGAAACAAATTCCTTATACAATGCCACAAAAAAGCAAAGCGCGATAAAAGTATTTTAAGTTGAGGGTCACGTGAACTCGTAGCTTTTATTTTCTCAATAAATCAGACTTTGAGGACGTCAGATGACTTCAGATTTGACGGAAAAACGATTCGAAACGACCAAATCCTTCTGCGCATGCTCCAAGAGTTTCAAACTACGGTTGGAACAAAGACAACCCCAAAATTTCAATCAGACAAGGGGTTCTAGCGTCCATTGGTGGTACTCATAAATTATAAACTGACCACATTTTCGTTGATACTTTCAAAATGATGGTTTCAAATAGAACGCATCCGTTGGAGATACCGTTACTGGACCCTTTAAAAAATAAGCAATCAAAAAGCAATAAAACGTGGCGTCGTGAACATTCTCAACGAAATGGGAATTTTATGGGTAAAATATTTGTTTGGGTAAAAACTTTCGATCGTTTTTATGTGAAAAAAATGGAACGTTTGAACGTAATCGAGTCAACGGGAGGGGATCATCTATGTACTTTCTAATTCCCCAAAGCGTATAGATTTTCACAATTCTTCCGTAATCACCCAGAATCACTTTTATGAATATCAGTTATGCCCAGTTTTCTGAAGAGGGTCTTCCAGACCCTTGGGGGTAATAGTCTGAATGATCACCATTCATGAGATGTCCGTCCATCGCAAATTTTATTGCGAAACTGCAATTTTCATCAGAAATTTTTATGATGGCAATACGTTAAGCACGCCATCCTTCAATATAGATTCAAAGTTGCATCGATTAAAACATTATGAGAGACTTTCTCCAGTGTTTTTTTCATTCAAACGAGGTGCGCGTAATTGGGTGGGAATCAAGAATTTTCTCCAAGGACACTCTTGTTTTTTGTTCTTCAAATAATTAAACCGCATTTTTAAAGTGCGCCTGCTCTATCACGCCGCCCGATTATTCAATTATGAAATATTCTTTTATTATTTTCAGTAGTAAAAATAAGAAAGTTGACAGGGAAGCCTTACATCATGAGGACGATTCGAGAATGTCAAAAGAGGCTAAATGAGATCCATTTGGATTCACCGCTTGTCTTCGTTTCGACATAAGTTCACCCCAATGCGGAAAACCGTCCTTCATAAAACAGTTGCAGTTGAAAAATTCTTGACGCGTAAAACATTTGCCATAATAACGTTTGACCTAATACAGTTCGACATAACTCCCGTGGCTCATTAGATGCCCATAACTCACGGCATTACGTATTTTGAACTGTAATTTTAAAAAACAGGTTAAAAGTGCAAACTATTTGTCGTGCTTTCGATGTTTAGTCCTCTAGAAAAAAATGAAAATTAGAAATCATCGTAGTCTAGATACGCAATATTATTTTGTTCCGACTCTCATTGTCGGTTGAGTGAAATCGCTTATTTGATGCGGTAAATTTAAAGAAAATAAACAAAAGATGTTTTGTCCTATTTACAGTCGCAGATTTCGGTCAGTGGACAATGATTTGACCACAGTTATTCTGTAAAAAGTTTTACCGAAAAAAAATTTTACTAAAAACTACTTTCTTAATCGGACGTTAAAGTCGCCAAGCTGGTTTTAAAAGTGAAAGTGGACGTATGGGCTACCAACCTTTTTTATATTGCCTATTTTTCCTTTTTATGTATATCGTAACAGTTTATGTTGTTACACCTGATGCATGAGATTTTCGTCCGAAACACACTTTTTAATGAATTTTTAGACGTTTTCTAAAAAAATTTTGACAAAAAAATATTTATAATTTCTTTTTCTTTTTTAGGTGTGTAGATTTTTTTAGGTGTTTTTATTTTGAATAGCTACACGCATTATCATCAATACGTGACGTTTAAAAAATCCTGATAAGGAATCAATATTTAATTTCAACTCCAATGTTTGGTATAAAAACAATTTGGCTACTTTATTTTATCCTTGGCGGTTTTTATAAAAACACACAAGTTGAATAAAAATGTTCCTTGAAACTCTCCTTTCCTTAACCAAAAGGAAGGGTTTTCGAGGGTTCCTTAAAGAATGTTTATATCACAGACCACCCATTTATAAAAAATGCGATAAGAGCACCCACAACTACTCCTCCATACATTACAAGAACTTTTGAGGTTTTGAAAGTCAAATTCGTTTTAACCCGTCTAATATTATATAGGTTCCAATGCCTACCAATTATAGCTGTAGCCAATGTACAAATACGTTTAAAAATGCGAATTTTTCCTTAGGTAGAATGTTTCGAAAATGGTCTTTTTTTATTCAAAGAACGACTTATAACGGTTGTTTTTTTAAGGACACTAATTACACTTTGTTGGTAGACTTGTTTTTAACGGAATAGGTTAAAGCTTGGTCTATGCACCTTTGTATAAATAACAGCAAAGAATAAAACTCGTTCAATTTTCTGAAAAAGTTTCAGATACGTGATGAAAGGTCAAAATTTTGAAAACGCTGACACTAAAAACGAAAATATTTCATCCCATTTAGTCAACAATGCTGAGTCAGTTCGCATTTTTTTTTTCTATGAACCAAAAAAGCTTATTTTGAGAGAGAAATATCAAAGAAAAAATTTTATGCCCCCAATAACCCTGATTTTCTGTTGTTTTTCTTGAGTTTTAGGTAAGGAGAAACCCTTTTGTCCAGAATTTAAGACGTTTTTTCGCATATCGGGCAGATGCTTTTCTTCTCTAAATGCCGAAAAATACAACTTCGGCAAACTAAAAAAGAAAGACGAAAGTTAGTGAAGCACTCAAATTCTTAAGAAAACTTTCTTGAGGAGACCTTTAGGTATTCTTAATTAGCAGGCGAGGGACGCCGTTAAAAAGTGAAGACAGGGGGCAATAAAGGAAGTAGGAATTTGGCAAGGGCATTGCTTTTCACTAAGTATGCCACACATAATCTATGCCAAAAGTGGTGATATCAAAAGTGGTGATGGCAAAATTGGTGATATCGTTAGAAAGACTTTTGGTCCTCGACTTACTAAGACAATTGAGCCAACTTCTACCCTTTTTTCAGACCGCAAACACCCCTTTTTGGTGTTTTACTCCCTCAGTAGAGTTTTAGACCAAAGAATATCAGTCAAATCGAGTTTTTTCCCGTCAAATCTCCCATTTTGTCGGTTTCTCAGTCGATTCCCTGGATCTTTTGGCCATTGAACTTACATTTTACCGGCGTTTTGAGTTTCTTTCGGACTAAAACATCAATTTTATCGGTTTTTAGGGTGTTTTCGTGGCTCTTTTGGCCCAAAAGATCTCATTTCAAGTCTTCTCGCGGCTATTCAGGACCAGAAACTAACACTTAATTGAACTTTTAGGTGTTTTACTGGCATCTTTTCACCCAGAAACTCCCTTTTTATCGGATTTTAAGGTCTACTCCTGGCTCTTTTGGCGCAGAAACTGCAACTTTATCGGATTGTCCCGTCTCTCATGGCTCTTTGGGCCCAATTTATCGGATTTTCAAGTCTTTTCCTGGCTCTTTAGGCCCAGAAACTACCATTTTATCGGATTTTTAAGGTCTTCTCCTGGCTCTTTGGGCCCAGAAACTCCCTTTTTATCGGATTGTCCCGCCTCTCCTGGCTCTTTGGGCCCGGAGACTACCATTTTATCGGATTGTTAGGTCTTCTTTTGGCTCTTTTGGCCAGAAACTGCAATTTTATCGGATTTCCCACATCTCCTGGCTCTTTGGGCCCAATTTATCGGATTTTCAAGTCTTTTCCTGGCTCTTTAGGCCCAGAAACTATTTTTTTAAAGTTGTTTTTAGAAATGGCTCTGAGTCAACATGACGCCCGGGCGCAAAATATAAAAAATTGGTCGTTTTAATTTAATGTGTGAGATGTGTTTTTTTAGATTTTATATCGTATAATTAATTGGCCTTCAAGCTTGAAGAGAATTTTCTGCTTCGCCTACTCTCCGCGTGCTTTCAGAAGAACAATGGACGAGAAAAAGAAGATGATATACGCAACCTGAAGTCCCCTAAGCGTTTAAACTCAAGCACGTTCTTCTGACTCATCTTTCTCCACCTCAAAATTTTTTTGCATGTCGTTAAACGCGACTTTTTTTGCAAAAGTGCGGAATTATTCTAGACCTTAGCTGGTCTCCAAAGACCGTGAAAAACCTAATGGGACCTAATTTGTCTGGCCTTAAAAACATTACGCGATTTACGCCGAGTATAATGTTATTATCACCTTGAAAAAGGATGGAAACGGAAAATCACAGAAAATGAATCTTCGTTGGTTCTGGTCGGGTTAACAGAGTTTAGTTTCTTCAGCACGCTTATAAACGGCTATTGTATTCAAATCAAAGTTTTTTTCTCACAGCTTATTAACTTTTTTCGTTTTGTTTTTAGACAGATTCAAAATATTAGTCGGCAAAAGTCTGAAATCTTTCTTAAAAGGTGAAAAAAAATCGGATCTAATCTATTTTGAGGTTGGGGGGCGATTAGATATGGAAGAAGCCCTGACAAAAGGGAGTTCTCCTGTCCCGTAACGAGAGCCTTTCGGTTCCCGTTCCCGATTCTCTCTTTTTCTCCCGTCATTGTCGTGGAGCATTCCGCGACCCGAAGGCGACACAATGGACCATGAATTTCACGGAACGTTTTGAAACCATCTACGTGCCCTAACACCGCGTTTTCCAAGACAGGGAGGAAAAAAAATTACTTCTGCTAGAGAGGAAGAAAAAATGTTGGTGACCCTGTTTTTTTATGCTTTTCACATACAGAAATTAATGCAAACGTCGTTTTTTAGCCTGAAGTCTTTTTCATCCTTTCCAATAACACAATTTTTTTCAAAACTGTATTTCTCTCTTCTTTGTAACCCTAGATAGAAAAGGTTCAAATCCTTCTGTTTTCTTAACGGGAGAGTCTCCTCAAAACCGTTGAAAATCCCCATCCTCGGCCTTACTTGAAAAGAAACGTGAAATAGGCGAAGCAAAAAAGTTATTCAGTATAAAATTAAATTTGATGATACTGTTGTAATAACGTGTTAAAAATCTGCATTAAAAGATTTTCAAGGCCTGAAAACTTTCCAACTTGCCGTTTTAGTAGTTGCACAACATACCGGTTTTTAGGTATTTTTAAAATAGATTGTACATTTTGTAAATCTAAACGGAGTTTCTTGCCTGATTGGGTAAACCGTTAACCTTTACAAAATACAAAAAATTTTTTAAGGAAACGAAGTGAATGAGGGAAAAAAACATAAGTTAACAAAGCGTGAAATACATGACGCGCTAAATAGTTACTTGTGAACTCAAAATTTCGTTTTCTGTCGCCTCCCTAAGATTCTTTAATAGAATTTCCATTTGCCCATTTCCATGGAAGTATAAGGAGGGGGAAGTATAAGGAAGGGGGAGTATGAGGAGGGGAAGTATAAAGGCTAAAGAAATTTGTGTGAAATTTGGTGAAAATCGGTTGAAAAGTGTTCCCGAAAAAAATGCTACGGCCGGCCGGCACCACAGACAAAGTTGAGATCGGTGTAGATCCATATTCGATTTATCCTCGGGGTCCAAAAACCCCGTGGAGGGTATCACAATAACTTCTTAAGGAAGTCAATTTTTCGTCCTTCTCTAATCGTAAATATTTATTTTCTCCCAACTGTGATTTTGCAATAAAAAAATGTTTAGGTATTGATTAAGTTGGAGAAATCATGAGTCGTTTTTCAACGTCTCCATAGAAAGTTTTTTTATGCTCTAAACGCATTACGCAACCGAAAAAAACATCGCAATTTCACTTGATTTTGTTTATCATTTTTTCCTATGCCAAAAAATTTTGAACGATTTTCTTTTTTCAGAGTTGGAGAGAAAAAAAACCACTCCTTTTCGAGCTACAAACACGTTTTAATCTAAAAACCGAAATGGGCACATTTTGTCGCAACATTCTCGATTTTAATGCCTTTTTAACTTACATAACGAACAGAAAAGTAGAAATACCAGTTTTATCAGTGGACGTCCTTATCCTTGAAATCGGACAGAAAAAGTTAAAAATTTTTACATTTTAATTGGCTCGTTTCAATAATAGGCCAGGTGTAAATTGGACAAAACTTTGAGGAAGTTCGTGTCTCCTTAGTGAGGAGACCCGCAGGCACTAAATACATTCAATTTTTATTGTATTCCGCAAGGGGGTTGATTTTACTATCATATAATTAACCAATAATGGAGAAGAAATGACTGTGATAACGGGTATCTCACGACGCGTTTCGGCTTAAGAAGCCTCGTCAGGTGAGCTATTCCCTCTATCACAATCATTTCTTTTTCCTTGCAGAATACGCAATAAAAATTAGAATGTAAAAGAGTATTGCCATAACAGCAAATCTATCATAAAAATTAAAAAACCAATAATGAGGTGAGTGGCTCTATCTCTTGGAGAACGGTGGCGGCAGCTTTAGGGAGACTGTTTCCGGCTTCCCGCTGTATCCACTAAATCTCTCGGAGATAGAGGCACAGTGAAAAGATAGAAATGTGATAGATGGAATAGCTCACCTGACGAGGCCTTTTTAAGCCGAAACGCGTCGTGAGAAACCTTATCACAGTCATTTCTTCCTCCATTATTGGTTAATTATATAATACTAAATAAGTTTTAATAGGTATCTCAATAATTTTATTCTAAAATCGATGGTTCAGTAAATTTTTAGGGTCAGTTATCATATGAAAAGTGGGCGTACTTTCGACTTAAGGAATCCCTTTGTTCCGTAAATGGTTGACACTTTCTAGTCTTAAGTAACAAGACATTTTAAAGGGAGAAGGAGGGACGTTATTCTAAAGTAGTCGCTTTTTCATACTCAGAAGTCAAAAAAAAATTTTTTACCTACCGAGATTTTTTAAACTATCTGAGGCAAGTTTTTTTTATCTCCCTTAGTTGATGGGGCTTTTGGAATTTTTTAATTATGTGTTAAGAAGTCTTTTAGTCTTGCTTCTTTCTTTTAAAATGGTCGTTTTTGGAGTTGCCAGCCGGAACGGATCTTTTTCTGGTTCGGAGTCTGAGGACTTTTGAATAATGTAAAACTCGCGATTCACACGGCAAAAGTCCGGTAGAACTGTAAGACCATAAAATTAATCTCACTTTCAACTCAGCCACGAGAATCAACCGGACTTTCTAACTCCTTCACGAGAATATCGCAAGGGAGGAAGTTTCCAACCACAACATTAGGCTCGACGTTTAGTTATGAATTATGAGTTAGGGCTATTAGTGCAGTATCACGAACTGAAAAGAAAAGGCAGTAATAACATCTTTCATCTGCTTGTCTAGTGCTAGGCCCGTACTTCCAGCCAGAATTTACCCGATATTTAGTGAAATATGCAAGAGGCAATAAGAAGTCATATTTGTTCACAAAACGAAGAAAGGCATAGCTATTGCTCAAAGCGCTATATGGCATTGTTTTACCAGTTTAGTGTTAACGAACTTGCGAATTAGGATGGATAAATTTTGTGAAAGTCTGTTCCACATATATCTTGGGATCGTTTTTCAACATTTCCTTCAGGTCTGACACAAGAGAGGAAGCGAGAAAACTGGTCGATTAACGATATCCATCCTGCATTGTCTAGATCAAATCCTAAAATCCTTTAACCATAAAATCTAGTTAAACTCTTCTCATTGTTCCGAATATCTTGATGTCGGAAATTACAGAATATATGGCGTTTTGCGTTTAATGGCAAATGTTTCACCCTTTTAAATCCGTCCTGGTTTTTGCCTAGTTAATGGTGCAGATGATCGGAGTTGGCGAAGGCGGTCGTAAGGTTGTTTAGGTGAGAGACCCGTTAGGCGGATTCTCGGTCAAATACCGACACGGGGGTCTCGAAGGATCCTGTTTTCTTCTAGGGAAGTCGAACGATCCTATTTAGACCTGCAGGAGGCCTTCAAGAGTTAGAAGAAAAAAAAGACAACTACTTTCATCCTGATTTAATTCAAGCTAACTAAAAAGCTCTTCAACTTATTTCGAAATTCATAGTTTGGTTTCTATCCGTGTGCTCCATTTCAGATCGTGACTCTATCTAAGGTAATTGAAGAAAGTCGACCCTTGATATTGGAGGTTTCCAAACTTCATGAAAAAGAAGCCTTCCAAAACATATAATTAGAAAGCGTATGTTTTAATATACTCAAGCTTTGAATGCTTGAGTCTTTTTTCTTCTCCCAGCCCTCTGGAAAAGGGTCTTCCAGAAAGATCATTGCCGATGAGGCTTGTTGGCGGTCGCCAGTTTGTTCCGAAACACTTTTCAGCTACTTATTCTCATCGATTTTTTTTTTCTGCAGGTCTTTGGGCGGTTGTGAACACGGCTGGGGCTGTGGTCAAAGGAAGACTCGAAGCGCAAGAAAGCTGCCAGTGGGACTCCATGTTTAAAGTGAACGTCGTCGGAACTTTACGGGCTGCTCGGTCTTTATTGCCGCTTTTGAAAGTCACTAAAGGTATATAATTTAGCTCTTTTCAAAATGTTTGACTATTTCGCAAATCTTCCGCTAACCTAATTTTTAAACTGACAAACTTCTTTTTCTAGGACGATTGGTAACAGTTGGATTGAGCGGTGAATGCCTGAACAGTACCGGAGTCGTTGCTTATGCTGCTGCAAGACATGCCGTCGCTGGAGCAAGTGCTGCATTAGCCAATGAATTTTCTCCACTGGGAGTCTCCGTCGTCATCATCAACACAGGAGCTATCACATCCGAACGTTTATACCATAACGTAAAAGTCAGGTAAACAACTAAACCAACCCAAAAGAATTGTTTTAATCAATTTTATTTAAGGTTTGAAGAAGGTGATGTTTCTCAGATGGATGCTATCTAAAATACAATGTGAACTCCCTTCCCGAATACGCAATTGCAACTTTGGAAGAGACACTTCTCGTCGCACGTCCGAAGCAAACGTACGATTTGAAACCTCCAGTTAGGCTCTCCAATTATTTAACCTCACTCACTTCGAAATTCAACCACGGATGGAAACAAAAAGGAGGCGTTAACACAGTTTAATTTCTTCAAGTCAAGATTCCAGTTTCTGTTTATCCATATTTGGTTTTTTTGTTACTGTAAATATTGGGTTGTTTTTTCGGATAAACTGAGACTTGGGGGTCTTAGTAAGGTGCCAATTTTTACTTTGTGCGAAATTTTCAACACGCTCATATAAACATGTTGATAAGAAAACATAACCTTCGCCTTAACAAAATGGCGTCTTATTTTAAATCGCTATTATCATTAAGTGATTTTTCTTGCTACTTCATTTTATCCTGTTAAGATTAAGGAAAAGAATATTTTTTACTAACCTTTATTGAGACAAGTTTGTACATATTTTATTATTTGTCAAATTGAAAGACTAACATGCTGTGTTTATAATGTATAAATTATATTTTTTATTTATCCTTAATTATTTCTTTTTCAAGTCATCCTATAATCTGCGTTGAGTGTTTATCGAAGCAGCAGAGCGCTCACCAAAAGACTGAGAAAAAGTCCAACATAGACTGGACAAAAGGGGCTCAAACAAGGAGAGATCCTTTTTCTTGGAAACAAAAACACCTATAATTATTTACATGAAAACTTTAATTACTTAAAAGATATTATTAACATAAAATTGTAGTGATATATATTTTTGACACATAATCAATCTTCAGAAAGGTCAGTAACATCAAAAGATTCATAAGCATCTGAGTCGTCGGAGTTTTCTTGAGTGTTGGAAACTTCGAAATCGGTTATTTCGTTTATCGACATTTCCTCTTCAGAGTCATCTTCGTAGTATACTTCTTCTGTTGATTCGCCATTTCTTTCTTCCCCTGGAGGAGTGTCCACCATAAGAACTCCACGATCCCACAAATCGGTGGCGAGAATCATCTTTAAAAAAATTTAGAAAATAGAAAAAAATAATTTTATAAAAAACCTTATCATCGTCTGTTTCACAGGGAAGTTCTTGGATTGAAGTGAAGTTAGGATAAGATTGAATCAAATATTTCATAGCGGGCACTAAATTTTCGGGTAAGATGAGAAATTGAGGGTCCTCCTCATTATATTCATAAGGATTATCGACATTTAAGTAAAGCCTGTGCTGTAACTCTGTGGTCCCATCTTCCATTTTAATGTCTTCTGGCAAAAACCTAAGTCAACAGAAAAATTTAGCTCCCTAAATAACTATCATACGAAAACGCAAATGGGATTAATGCGAATGAAAATGTACCTGGAACAGTTTGCACGAATCAAACGGACTCGAGTTTCTTGATTCATTTCAAATCTAAATCTCAACCGCCCATTTTCCTCCATCTTTAAACCACTTGATAAAACAGTTCTGACAGCATCATCTTTAAAATGACATGTTAAATTATCTAAAAAAAAAAAGTTTATTTTTGACATTACCTGGCGTTAAAAATGGAGGAAGCGAATGCTGGATGAAGTCAACGCCAATTTTGTCGATGGCTTCATCAATGTCAACATAATTAATAACTTCGCCATAAGTTTTTTAATATTGAACCAAATTTTTCTTTCTGGGCTGTTTTTGTGAGCGAATCCAGCCATATTGAGATAGTTCAGAGGTAATCCTCTTCTAAAATCGACATCATTGGATATCGCACGTTTCAATGCTGTCGGCATCGCCTATAAGTTAAGTTTATTAAAATTTTGCAGTTTTGAAAGTGGAAAATCGTACTTTTTCTAACAAATCTGACCAAGCTGTTTTTTGATAGACGGATATGGTGATATGAAGAGAGTGCTCATTATGTTCGGTTCTGCTTGATGTATGAAACCTCGAGGGAAATAAAGGATGTCGCCAGGTTTAAGCGTCACTTCGAGGACGGGTGGACTTGCAAGGTCTTCGGGCGAAAAGTTTTTACTTGAATATCGAGGAAGCTTCTCATTTTCGTTCCTAAAAAGACATTAATTGTAAAAGACAATCTGGAGTAATTACCTGGGATTATAAATTTTCCATTTTTTAGTTCCTTCAATTTGAAGGACGAAAGCTTCGATGTCGTCGAAATGAGGAGCGAATCCTTGCGAGCCGGGTGGCGTGAGATACACATTGGAGCCGACGAAAGTCCCAAAATATTCTTGAAGTGAGGAATTCATTTTACGTAACTCTTCAGCGATTGAGTGCGACTGAGGGCTTAAAAAGCGAACGCTGCATCCGTTGGAGTAGTAATCCCAAACGACATTGGCATGGGCGCGGGCTTCAGGATTGTGGGTTTCACGTACCATCTGTACGTCGTGACGTCGACATCTCGCCCAAACAACATCACTTCCTTCCGCAACATTTCGTCCATCATAGGCGTACTCATTAAGTGCCCAAACTTTTTCCAGACTTGATATAAGCAGGACGCTTTTCCCAGTAATCTCTAAAAATGAAAAACTTAATTTTGCAATCACTTTTTACACGATCCTTACTTGAAAAATGTCGCAGGCTCCATAGGGTGTATGAAGTCTTTGAAAGTTTCTCCAGAAATATCCAATTCCTGCAACTTTTTGTATCTTTTGCGTTTTTGTTTTTATTTTGTTCTTTTTCGAATTTGTAGGGAAACATGAGAGTTGTTTTTAGTAAGCTGCTTCTTCTTTTTAGGAATTTCCACAATCTCAGTGATCCTCTGTGCCTTTTTGAGTTTTTTCGGGGCGACTTTTTTGATGGAATCGATTTTAGCACGTTTCTTAAGTAAAAGTTCCTTCTTTTCCTCTCTCGTGAGGATCGAAGGATCCGAAGACTTTTTCGCCCTCAACTTCTTCTTCTTTCGGGCGTTTTTCGAAAGGCGGGAAGACTGGACGGCGAATGCCGAAATGGGCTCGTTTTCCGGAACCATCTGCAAAGTGAAAAATGTAATATTACTAAAACACCTTCTACCTTTAGTAAACACTATACAGAAAGAAAATCAACAAAAATTGGATATCTAATAATACAATAAATAAAAAGCACGTTCTTACGTCTTTAAAGGTTTCACAAATTCGACGGTTAACAGCTAACAGGTTACTAGAGTGATCCTACCTAGGGAGAAATATGTGAACTTATATGGTTGCTTTTGCTACCAAAAGAGGTAGCGAGGTGTCCTCAATCGCACACTCTACCAGCGAAACCCGACTACAAACTCCCCCACTTGTACAGCCTGCACTTGCCTCACCTAATGACGAAGCAGTCAAGGATTCGACCCTGCCAGTGTCGAGAATTACTCACCTGATAAAACACTTTTGTGTTCGATTTCAATTTCAACGTCCCACTATAAGAAAGGAACTCAAAAAGCAAGGTAAGTCTCATCAAAATATCGATTTTAAGGCTTTCATTGGTCGTCTGGGTTATTGCTGTTTGCCGCTAGAATGGGCTTTTATGCTCTTATCAGTCGTAAAATTTAAATTTTGTTATTTCCCTTTTTGGGTTTCCTTCTTCCTGAGATTCCTTCACACGCAATTTTTATCTTTTTATTTGAGTCTAGAGAAATGGTGGATTATTATTCAACTGGTGGTCTTCGAATCAACAGTGCAGTTCAAAAAACTGACAATTTGTACCTCTCATAATTCAAACCATGCTATTATGATAGTTTGTTCCAACCGCAGTTTCAAATTGGTTTAAAACTATTGGAGACTGCGCAGAAGGATTTGGACGTCAGATGACTTCAGATTTGACGGACAAACTATTCAAACGACGTCAATTTTGACGTCAAACTGCGCATGCTCCAGGAGTTGTAAACTAGTTTCCAAACTCCGTTGGAACAAAGCAATTTTTGTTGAACTTTGTACTACCTAAACTGGAAAAAAATGGGTTACGTCAGGGAGTGCGGTCTTTGCTTTCTTCAAGGTCTCGGATTTCGAGTGATTCTCTTGCGTTGGATCAATTTATGATTGATGATATCAAATGTCGAAAGATTCCGTTTAAAAATAAAATTACGCAGTTCAATTTTATATTCCCAAGACTTTTGATAAGGCTTATATTTTGAATTTATGGAAAATTCTTAAAAGAAAAAAATTTTTCCTAGACATTTAATTGTCGACCTTGGGGTTCTATTGATCTCAGTGACCCATTTCGTAAATTGCTCCATTAGCACGCTATTTAAAAAGCAACCTGAGATTTATAAAAGTGGATATGAAGATATAGGGAATAAATTATTGACTAGAAGGACGGTTTTTAATTTCCAGAGTAAACCTCCATGCGTAACGTCCGGTTTTTGAGTGAGGGTCTTCCGGACGCCAGGAAAATTAATGAGCTATCTTGTATCTTTTCCGATCACATTGTCTGTGGTGCCGGCCGTCCGTCCGTCAAGCTGTTTTTGATGGAATACTTTATGGCAACCCTGTTCAACTGTTTTTCAGCTTGTTTCTTGTTTCTTAATCCTTGAATTTGACTATTATTTAACTAATTAGAAAAAATTAACTATTTTTTTTTCTTTAAAAAAAATTAACTTCCCTCAAAGATAGCTCGTTGGATGACACGAGGGGGTAATTTTCCCTCTCGCAAAGATAGCTCACATCTAAAGATTATATTCTAAATTTTAGATATGAATAATTTAGAAGAATACTTATTTAATAATTGCAATGAGCATAAAGCTCTTCACAGCAAATACAAGATTGAGTTACAGTTAATTGTAGGTTAATTTAAGTTATAAACTTATAAATTATATGAGGCGCTCCGGGTACGAAGGGCGAACTCGACATCGGACAAATTTTTTTAACTTCCTTAAAGAAGTTATTGTGATACCCTCGACGTCGGGTTTTGGGGAAGGGTCCTCCAGTTTTTTTTATTTTCAGATTCTAGACTCTTGGTGAATACACCCATATAATTTTTATGTTGAGTTCGCCATTTTTTCCCCTTTAATACGTAAAAACCGAAACTTTAAAATGCGAATATCTCGAAACTACGTTTTGTCGAGTTCGCCCTTCGTACCCGGAGCGCCTCAATTGAATATTGATCTTTTCCGATCTCAACTTTGTCTGTGGCGGCCGGCCGTATCATTTTTCTGCCACAGTTTTTCGCTCTCCAATTATTTTATCTTGAAAACATATTTTGTCCACGTTGTGCCCAGTAAATTGGCTTATTGACTTTCATGGCGGAGACGCCCGGAGCCAACTTACTTTCATAAAAAAAAAAAAACTCTTCTGGAGCTGGCCCAATTTTATAGGCCCAAAAATAATAATTATTTTAAATTTTATTAACATAAAACTGTCAAGGCAGAATGTAATTTGCGCCTCGCCATACCACACGGAACTTCGGTGAACGGCCAAATTTTTTAAAACGAAGTTATCGTGATACCCTCGACGTTGGGTTTTTGGGGAAGGGTCTTCCAGACCCGAAGGTCGAATCGAATTTGATCTTTACTCCGATCTCAACTTTGTCCGTAGTTCCGGCCGGCCGTCCCCCAAAAACCCGACGTCGAGGGTATCACAATATGTGTAATGGTGAATATCAGACCGGACAGCAAATCTTCGTCGTTTTTAAATAATTTTAAAAAAGCTACATTTTTATCTATGAAAGGAAGATTCTGTGAAATATGATAAAAATTACGCCCATTCCGGAAAAAAAAAACTGGCGACTGATTTCTTTATGGAGAATTTTTTGTTTCAGTTCAAAATGAGTGAAGACAAATCACAGGAAGTAAGCTGGGAAGCATGGAAGGTAATTTTTTCTTCCTTTTTCAACTCTTCATAGTTTAAAAACGTTGAGTTATGACCTCTTGTGCGAGGAGTATTCATAATATTATTTTATTGAACATTTACTACTTCACAGGAGACCCATGGGAAAAGTTACGACTGCTGAAGAAGAAGCCAAAAGGAAAGAGATTTGGGAGAATACGAAAAGAAGAGTGAAGGAACACAACGATAAATTTGCAAAAGGCGAAGTCACTTATCAAATGGGCGTCAATCAATTTGCAGATTGGTAAATTTTTACTGTTATAGATCATTTCATGTTTAGTCAGCTTTGTGTTATTTTTTGGCTTATTGTGTTCTTTCTAACCCTTCGCGATAACGCACACCTCTTATTAAAACTTAGCACACTAAAAAGAAAAAGCCAGTGGCGGATTAGGAATAAATTATGCCATCAGCCCTAAACATGTAGGGCGCTGTCCCGAAAGACGAAAGTTCGAAGAGTTCTTTCACTGCGCTCAAGACCCATTTGCTAGACAGAATTTGCTTACAGAGGACTTACTAACGAACCCTTTCACCCTCTACCCTTCTTCTCTTAAGCCCGCCACTGGTCTTGCAAAGTAAAGAAAGCGTAATCGGGCGTTTGTTTTTAAAGCTTTACTGCGACATACTTGCCTCAACGGAGAAACTCGTGTCAACTCGTGGTCCGCAAGTCCAACGCCGACACGCCGACCAGTCGCGACGTAGAAGACGTCCAAAAAAATCTTTTCAAAAGAAAACATTTCATTGTAAAAAAGTCCTCAATGGCCTTTTCGTACAAGCTTGCCAATTTTTAGCCCACGGACTGCCTAACGCATTGTAAATTTTGTCTAATAAAAGTTTAGTTTAACAAAAATATAATTTTAAATTATATTTTGTGTGTTTTTTTCTTTATTTAGATCCTGCCCATTGTTTAAGCTGCTTAATTTTAGGCTTGGCGGTTTTTTGTTTTATTTTAAGTTGGCCCTCAATTAAAATTTACGTGTATGTTTTTTGTTTATTTAGGAGAGCCATGAAATGAATCGTTATTGTGGCTTGAAGAAAAACAAGGATTAATAAACTAACCATGGATTAAATATTTTTGTAATCTTTTTTAATAAACTTGCATTTTTAATCTTTAAATTGAATAAATTAAAAGTTTTATGTTGGTGAACCTGATGGGTATCGTTGACGGATTGGAAAGGGGTTACAATGCTTTTAATTCGACGGAAAATTGGCTTTTGGAAGGGGAGAAACTCGATTATTTTATCTGGGAGTAGGGACTGGAAATGGCAAAGAGGCGAGCTCAGACGTGGATCAATGAGGGTATTGATCAATGCGTTTTACATCCGACACGCGAAATTCCGCAATTCAAAAGTACTGGTTTGAAGAGCTTCCAACGAAAACTTCCTTAAGAGAAGAACAATATACATAGGAGGGGGAAGTATAACGGAGGGGGAAAATATGGAGGGGAAGTATAAGAGAACGAAAGTATAATGAAGGGAGGGAAAGTATAAAGGAGTGGAAGTATAAAAGAGGGAAAGAATAAGAGAGGGGGATGTTATTTTTACGAAAAATTTTCCGGTTTTTGTTGTTTTTTTTTTTCGAAAATTTCTAAGTTTTTTTTTTAAAAAAAGTTTCGGTTTTTCCCTAAATCCGTTTTTAGGTAGATTTCTTTTCTTCAAAAAATCTACCTATTGTAATGTACCAAGTTTATACGATATCCGGTATTTAGAGCTTTTATCTCAATAGCTCGGACG
>JACGAQ010002093.1:0-46373 GCA_014119065.1 Orius insidiosus | reverse complement strand
TATTGTTCTGTGGCATGACTGGTTTTTTGTGGGCTTGTGGGAACTGGTACTCATTTGTAAGTAGGTTTACGGCGTCATTTAAATCCGTGGGTCCTTTTGTGATTAGGAGTCGGCCTACATCTCCCTGGAGCCCGTAGAGGAAAGCTCTAAGAGCTATCTGCTCGATATATTTGCCCATGCCGGGGGTGTATCCAGAATCTAATTTCGCTTTGGTCACAGTTGCTGAAAACAACTTGCAGACGCGTCCATGAAACTGGAACGCATCTTCGTTAGCTCCTTGTCGAATCTTTCCGAATTCGAGGGTCAACGTGATGATGTCTCGTTTGTCACTATAATGGGCATAGAGCCCTTTTTTCACATCTTCCCAGGTATTTAATGGGGTGTAAAGGCTTTGAGCGGCTGCGCCTTTTATCTTTGCTGTAATATTATTAAGTAGTTGACGATTATGGTGACTGGGTGGGATTAGTTGTAATGCGCCCTCCCTCTCCATTGCTAAAGTGGCCAGAACCTTGACCACCTCGCCGTACTCGTCCATTGTGGCCAGTACCCTCCTCCGAGCCGGCTCGCTCATACTCTTCTTGCCCCTCATACTCTTCTTGCCCATTACGTATTTCCTTCCCTCCTCCTCCACTTCCGCTGATCTCCTGACCCATGTCAGGACGACCTGAGCGGTACTCGGGGAGTCCTCTCGAACCCTTTTCCTATTCCCGGCGCCCTCCACTTCCATATCCGTCCCCATGGCCCTTAAGGGCGTCTGGAACTCCTCCTGCTGCTGCCCCGCCAGAGAGGAAGACCTCTCTGGAGGTGTCGGCACCGCCTTCTTCGTGGGTGTCGTCATCGCCGTGACGACCTCTCCAAAGATACTTTACCCTCCTCCGCCGCTTATTGGGTCGAACACGGGTCGTTCTCGCTCCCTCCTACTCGTCCCGCTAAACTCCTCGCGGCTTCTCCAGGGGCTACCTCCCTCACTACTGCACGACAGGGCCGCCGCCCAGGGGACGCCCTCTTGTCCTCTGGCTTGCAGAGCCTCCTGAGAGGTCTCAGATCCCGTGCCTGTGGCACCGGAGCCTCCTTCGGCTCTTGGAGGCGTTCCTCGTCTTGCGGAGCCTCCTGAGAATGTGTGTACGAATCGTTGGAGTTGTTCAATTTTGAGATTAGTAGATGGAGAATTTTTTCAACTCTCTCATGAAACTGGAAGGGGCTTTCGTTATTCGATTGTTTCATCCTTCCTAGCTCGAGGATGAGAGTTTCTTCATCTCTTTTGTAGCTGTATGCGGCTACGAGGGCTGTTTTTATGTCTTCCCAAGTATCTAGGGATTTTGTGCAGATTTTTTTAGAAATATAATAATTATTATAGAATTTTTTTGGGGTCATAGTTGCCCGTGTGATTTGTTTTATTTTGGGCCCGAGCCTCAGCCTTGGTGCTACCCTTGTAGCGGGGGGGGGGGGGGGGGGGTCTATCTCCATCGGAGTTACTTCTGGTGGTGGCGGTTGATCCCTTATCTTGGGTTCTGGAGGTTGAGGTTGTTTCTTCTTTTTCCCGCGCTCCGCCCAGTCGGTCCGCGGTAACCCGTCGATCACCAGGACTTTTCTGTTCTGGTCGCGCCTTGCTTTTTATCTTCGCCGCCACCCGCTCTAAAACTTGATCTCTTCGTGGCGGCCTCGCTCTCTCTTCCTTCCCGGGGTCTTCCCCCCGCTTCCGTCCCCAGCTCACCCCTTTCATTGGAGGGCCTGTCATCTTCACATCCGTCGTGATTGGGGTCCGGGTTTGGCCTGGGAGTTTGACCACGACGCTCTTCATCTCTTTCTGTTTCCACGGCTGTTCCAGAAATTCCTCCAATTCTCCGGTTGTCCTTCCCCTGATGCCGGCTACTGCCGCCTCCAACTCTTCCGCTGAAGTTCGTCGCGTGGTGGTCATTGCCTTTTCTGCTTCGTCTAAAAGTCTCTTCACCTCCTGTCGTTTCCAATTTTCTGATGTATCCATGTCCGTGTCTTACCGCCGACTGATCCCGCTATACTCCTCGCGGCTTCTCCAGGGGCTACCTCCCTCACTACTGCACGTCAGGGCGCCGCCCAAGGGGACGCCCTCTTGTCCTCTGGCTTGCAGAGCCTCCTGAGAGGTCTCAGATCCCGTGCCTGTGGCACCGGAGCCTCCTTCGGCTCTTGGAGGCGTTCCTCGTCCTCCCAGTAGGCCCTCCTCGGGTATTGCACACCTACCGCCGACTCCACCAGGTACTTCGCCGAGAGCCCTAGCGCTCCTACGCACGAATGCCAGTTGTTATTCGCGACTGTATCTGCTAGGAACAGTCCTATTGCTTTTCTGTCGGCTTTTCTGATTTCCTTCTTGGCCCTGGCGTACTCGTACGCTATATCGTGTTCCCTCGCAATACAGTCGTCCAAGTCCACCGGTTGACCGTTATTAACTGGATTACCGGGGCCTCTCTGGAAGTGTCGGCACCGCCTTCTTCGTGGGTGTCGTCATCGCCGTGACGACCTCTCCAAAGATACTTGACCCTCCTCCGCCGCTTATTGGGTCGAACACGGGTCGTTCGCGCTCCCTTCTATTCGTCCCGTTATACTTCTATTCGTCCCGTTATATTCCTCACGGCTTCTCCAGGGGCTACCCCCCTCACTACTGCACGTCAGGGCCGCCGCCCAAGGGGACGCCCTCTTGTCCTCTGGCTTGCAGAGCCTCCTGAGAATGTGTGTACGAATCGTTGGAGTTGTTCAATTTTGAGATAGATAGAGAATTTTTTCAACTCTCATGAAACTGGAAGGGGCTTCGTTATTCGATTGTTTCATCTTTCCTAGCTCGAGGATGAGAGTTTCTTCATCTCTTTTGTCGCTGTATGCGGCTACGAGGGCTGTTTTTATATCTTCCCAAGTATCTAGAAATTTTGTGCAGATTTGTTGGGCGGCTTTGCCTTTTATCTTTCCCTTACGTTGTTGAGAATGACCTTATTATGGTAGTCTCCGGGTCTATCCTTGTCATAGAAAAAATCAAGGAGTTCTTCGCTCCTTTCTATAAAACAGAAGAGAGTTTCAGGCTCTCCTGTGAATGCGGGGATTACCCCATAATCTTCGGCCTGATGGCGGCCAGAATCTCTTGGAATTGGGTTTGGTTGAATCCAAAAATTTCCATTTTTGCTTCGGTGGCTATTTTACTTTTTCGGAGGTTTGAGAGATTTCCAGAAATACCTATGGGGTGGCTGGCTAATTCAATATTGACCTAGTCCGTCTAGATTCCCGTGGTACTGGATGGTTTTTGAGAGAAAATTGTTTATGTTCTCACAGCAGTAGTTTAAACATCCGTCGGTTTTCTTTCTGCGCGGTAGTTAGAGCATCCGTGGGCTCTTGCCGTTATCGTGAAGTACTCGATCCTCCGGAGTCAAAGTTCGGTTGAGCTTTTTGTAGTCCGTACGGTTTTACTCGTTAAAACGATCTCAAATTTTTTTGCAATTTTGGTAACCGCGTCCTGCCGACTGCGCCAGTTAAGATTACTCGAAATGAGAAATAGTTTTTAAAAGAAACTTTATTATTTTCACAAGGTAAAAATTTAGATCGTGCTCACACAGCTCCAACACTAAGACTACTGTTTACAATCGGGGGATCTATTTAATAAGTTTTCGTTTTCATTACCTAAGTTCTTTTTTATCTGGAGCCGGTGTCTAGGTCGTCTCTGTCATAATCTCAACATCGGGTCTTATGACTCTTTTTGGTATGAGGGGATGAAATCAACTTTAATCTTAATCGACTTTATTTAACTAATATTATAATGTTGTCAGAAGGATTCTCGATAGCGACGGATGGAATTTCGTTGGGAGATCCTTGGCTCATTATACGCGTTGTCCGGCAGCAGATCCGGTATTGCGGGCCCTCCTCGTCGTCCGTCATTTCCAGTATAGGTTCAGGCGGTAGCGCGGATCTTGTGAACTCCTCCCCTTCGGGTAGAACCATCTGCCCCTTAACGAAAATAGTGTTTATCTTGGAATCGAGGATCGATCTGTTTATCCACATCTCCAAGAAAGCAACAAAGTCGACCACACATGCTTTATGTTGATATGGTTTCTCAAAAGGTAGGATAGAACGAATAGAGTCTTCAATGGATAGTTAGTTACACGAGGCGTACGACGTATGACTGAAATACAAGCTGTTCATACTATTCGAATCGTGTAATTTTCTGTAGTGAAGCATGAAATCTTCCAGTCGCCAAGAGTTGATAGTCATAGAAACGATATTTAACGATGTTATGACGATCTTGTCGTTTGGCAATAGATATTTGGTTTTATCAGATTGATACCAGGCGTTAACCTGTGTTACACGTTCAGGCGGACTTATACAGTGAGATAGTATTATAGATTTTATTTGCTCGAGTATGATGTCCTTTTTACATCTGGACACGACTCCGCTCTTTTTATTCCTTCGTTTATTAGCTTCTTCGCCAACGAGAGGGCCGGAGAGTTCGGTTTCGCCTGTAGTGTCATTCTCGCATCTGCATGCCTCCACCAGTCCTGTCGAGATTTCCCCGCCACATTTGACATCCTGAAAATATCCACTTTCACAATGTACTCTGAAGATTCTTCTGCCCAGCGCCATGAATAACGGTTGTCTAGGTGTTGAGTATATATACTCGAGGATTGCTCTGAATATGCTTTCTGGGTTAGAGCCTCTGTGTATTGTGTTGCCCACCAGCACGAATCCAAGTTCTCGTCTGAGTTGTTTAATAACGGAACATCTACACGTGCTTCCGGTGGTCGAGTAACAGTCGTGAAGGATGGATGTGCTCGGTGGGGCCTTCTCCGTGTGCACTGGCGACGATGGAACCGATATACTTGTTCCCTCTACTTGCTCGTAATCTTCGTGTGAACCCTCGAAGAAAATCAGGGCTTCTGAATACACTTGTTTGTCCTCGATATATGCCGTGGATAATTGTGGGCCGCATATCCCTAAATAGAAGTCCATGCGTCGTTCAAATCTATCAGCTCCATAATACTCGATTCCATAGGTGGATTCAGAGTCGGAAGGTCTATTATCTTCTTCCATAACGACAGTATTTTCTCCACATGTTTTAAACCCTTTATGGCGTTCTGTCGAAAAACATCGTTCATTAAAGAATTAGTCCTACGACTTTTTAATTTGCCTGTAATATTAATAACTGAAGACCACAGGGGAAAAACGGGCTATCTCAGCTTTTTTCAATTTTTCAGGGGAGCATTTTTAGTGCGAAAAACGCAATTGTGAATTACTGAGATATTGAAATGGGATTTTTCTTTCACGGGTTCAACCCTCAGGTGTCTGGGTACATATTAATGACAAGACATTTGAGAAAAAATTGTATTTAAATGTAAAAAAAACAAAAGTAACACTCAAAAGCCCCATTTTACAGGGGAAAACGGGCTAACCGACAATTTTACCGAGCGTTGCGAGTAAGTTTTGTGTAATTTTTTTTGCTTTTTCTCCACAGAACTGCATCAAGTGCTTTAGGTCAGCTTGTTTTTCTTTAGAAAGGGTGATTCGTCTTTTGTAGGCTCTCTCGGGGAAGTAGAACTGGTCCTCAGGAAGATCAGTAGGATTTTGTGCTCCACCCTTCTCCTTTTTGGGGTTCGGAATCACAACTGAACTAAACCATGCTCCGTTGTATGAGCTGCGATGGTAAATCAACCTTGGGTGTTGGGCTTCAATCGACAATTCGCGCAGCGGTCGAGTTTTCATGGGTGCTTTTTTTACAAAGCCCTTTTCAAGAAAAGCGGTCCAGTCCCTGACCATATAATTGTCGACTTTTTCAACATGAAAGGGTTTTGGATTGGTCCTGGAGGTCTTGAAAACGTCAAACCACTCCTTGGGGATCTCAGCCGGAAACTTTTGATTAATCAACGCCATATCCTTATCGCATTCCATGTAGGAATGACCTCTTACGGGGAAAGTGATGGTGATCTTGTCGAATCTCTTCTGCTGGCACGTCAGGTAATGCAGGAATCGAAAACAGTCCAATTCTTGTTCTGTCCTCCACAGCTGTCAGCGAATAATGTGAGCTGGCGCACTTCTGGAGGCAGGTGATGGTGACATAATCAAAAATGAAGGAGCAGACTTCGTTTGCTCCTTTTTTTGCCACTGTTTCAGGATATGCATATAAGACAACATGTTGATCTCCCAGGCGATGGACGTTGAATGAATAAATTGAAAGCTGTCGCCTATAGTAAACGTCGTTTGTGGTTACGTTTGGAGTAGGCAGGTTCTTATTGAAGTCTATGCATATTCCTTCACAGGATGCATCAACACGACTTTTGCGGCGGATGGCGGTCTTCCTGTGATAAATGTTTGTGCTTTTCGCAGGTGGAGTGCGTGCTCTTTTTTCAGTTTTTCCAGTTGTTTGTCGTCTTTGTTGTCTTTGTATTCCTTGATTTTGTTCTTTATCACATCACAAGTGCTGCAAGTATCCTTCCGTGGATAACCAAAGCCGATATTGAATTTCGTCGTGAAGACTGTACGGTACGTTTCGTAACTTACAGGGGTCTCTGTGTACTTCGCCATGTACAAATCGTACATTTTCCGCACATTCAAGTCTTCGGAAAGGTAGATTTTGCGAGTCTTTTTTAAACTGTAGTGACTATCTCGCCCTTTGAATGACTTAATGTGGGACTCGATGTTATTCATGGCTTCCTCAGATACTTTCTTAGGGCGATTTTTGTGTGACCCCCGCCTATCCTTGGGAGGCATACCAGTTTCCAGGAGACTTTTTTTAATCGTCTCTAGCCTCCTTTTGGTGATGCCATGCAGAGATAAGAATGCATTTCTGCATACATCCTCATCGATGGTTCCATCAGAGCGACAGACTCGCACGCGATAATGATAAGAAGACATCCTCAACTGAGCATTCATTTCGTGGTCAGGATTTCGAGTAGCTCGGTTCATGACAGGGATAACAGTAATGAGCCCGGATAGGTACGAACTTTGCTCGTTCCAGTCACGCATCTCGTTGAACTTGAGAATGATATCTTTCCTTTCGTCTCTGTTAATTTTTTGGAAGCACTGGTAACGTATGCAATTGCAACTCTCACCTGTTTCATGCCCCTGTACCCGCATCTTCTTTGCCACATCCCTCATCCGCCCTGTGATCTTTCGTTTACGGGGTTTCTTCTCCATTCCACTGTTTTTGTCACTGGGAGAACTCGAAAAAGACTCCATCGTGAAAAAAAAATCAAAAATGAATTCGGTATAAACTCACGAAATTTTACTGAACTGATGGAACACAAATCAGCACGATGGTTCTAAATCAACTGGGACAGAATGGAAGGGGAAAGGGATAAGAAAGTTCTAGAACCTTTAATGTTTATGTAAATATTATATTTTAATAAAGACTTTCAACAACAAAGTTCTAAAACCATCCGAAGGTCAAAAGATGGCCCGTTTTTCCCCTGAAGTGCTCTCTGGGGCCCGTTCTTCCCCTGTATACATTTTTTCAAACGCGATTTACGGCCATTAGGGCTCGTTATTCCCCTGTATTGAGGTCACCAGTGAACTCGCCATGCCAAAATCTATTAGGAATCGTGTTCAACTCATTTTACGAAAAAAATCGAGTTAGCCCGTTTTTCCCCTGTGGTCTTCAACTGTAATAGTAATAACTTTTAATTATTATTATTTTTGTACTTTCGGTCTATTTTATTTGTAAAAAAAAAAGTTGCACTGAAACCCTAAATTTACGTAAACTAGTAGATAACCATATAACATTTATGGACGCTGCCCTGATTGTGGTGCTATTACAATTACCGGTCTTCTTTTACCAAACAGAAGAAGAAGAAGAAGAACCAGTAATGCACCCGATGTTATGACCGTTAGTCCTACATCTCCCGGCGAGAATAGTGAGGTCGTCCATCCGCTTCCCGATTCGCCGTCTATCAATTCGTTTAGGCTAGCGGCCATGTCCTGGAAGTCATCAACATCCTCTTTTCCCACATATGACACGTCAAAGTCAATCACAAAATTATTTAATCTACTAAACCTAATTAATCTTTTATCAAAATCTATAACATCCCGTACTTCTTCATGAAATCGGTTAATAAAATTACTCTACTTTGTAATTTATTAATTACAACTAAAACATGTGTAATACTAATGTGTCCTAACCTAATTGAAACGGGGATTTTTCCGCAAACGTCTAACGGGACTCCGCCTGCCGAGGTCGCCTCGACCTCTCCGGCGAGTATTTTCTTGGGGTCTTTGATAAGTTCCGCGTTTATAGCCGAAATGTTTGCCCCGGTATCGAAAAAAACCGCTAAGTTGTCACCGTTTACGTCTAATTTTATGTGCAAGGTGATTGGGGTAGGTGGTTGTGAATTTACAGAATTTGGTGGTGAAGTCTTGATTGTAAAAACTGGGCTACTGCTGAGGGCATCGGGTGCCGAGAGTTTAACCTGCTCCCGGCTAAAAGAAATTAGTTTTTTGGAGGTTCCGATCCACAGTCTATTGCAATGTGACCCAGGGCACCACAGATGGAGCACTTCACCGTGCCCAACATTTTAGGGCAGAAGCGCATGAAGTTCAGTTCCCGTTCACGACAGAAATAGCATATAATTTGTGATCGGTTCTTTTGGTTAGTATTGTTGTTTCCCCTATAACTTCCCTGGGACGAATTATTTTCTACCGTAGGCGGTGCGGGTGGCCTTAACACCCCCGCGTTGATATTCATTAAAGCAAGGGTTGCCTGCACTTCGGCGACCACTGCCGCCTTAAATTCCTGTCGATCCCTTTGACTATTTTTGCACAGTGCGCTGGCAATGTCCATCTTTTGTAGGCGTTCTTTCAAGCGGTCCACAGATGACGTGTCACCCGTGGCGGCTGCGAAGGTGTTTTCAGGTAAAAGACCATTAAGCACCCGCTGGACTATATCCCTTTCCTTCATATCAGGGTCTACCTTTCGGCAAAGTTTTTGAACCCCACACATATAGTCCATTAGGGATTGTCCTTCTCTTTGTTTCAGACCATCCAGCTGAGCCCTAAGACCCTGTTGAAACACCTCAGAGTTGAATCTCTGCAAAAATAGTTCCTTGACTTCTCCCCAAGATTTAGAGGATACATCCCCCAAAGTCTCCCAGAAGTCATAGGCCTTATCCGTGAGGTAAAAACAAAGATACTTCGCATTATCGTCCTGTCCCCAACCTAGGACGGCACCTACTGCCTCATATCGAGCAAAGTAGTCCACTACGGATTCTTCCTCTTTCCCGGAGAACTGAGGGGGGGCTACTTTGGGTGGTTTCTTTTGGATACTCATAATTGGGGTTAAAGGGATATTTATTAAAGGAGGAGCAACGGGTTCGGGAAACGGTTGTTCAACTTGGTTATTTAAAGTCGGTTCTAAACCAGAGTTGTCTACACTATTTTCTAAAGGCTCGTTTGATTCCGAGTCACTTTCTACTATTGCTTGTAGAGCTCCCGCTGAGTGTTCTAGGTCCTCCGGCGCGCCCCCGCTTCGTTTAAGTCGCAAGGTCCTTTTGTAATCAAAAGTCTTCCCATATCTCCTTGAAGTTCGTATAGGAAAGCTCTTAAAGCTATTTGTTCTATAAATTTTCCCATCCCTGGGGTATATCCAGTGTCTAACTTTGCTTTGTTTAAGGTTGTCGAAAAGAGGCCGCAGACACGTCCATGGAATTGGAACGCGTCTTCGCTTTGGCTTTGTCGCATCTTCCCAAATTCTAGCGTGAGGGTGATTACATCTCTTTTGTCGCTAAAGTGGGCACTTAACCCTTTTCTCACTTCCTCCCACGAGTTCACCGGGAGGGTGTATAGGTTCTGCGCGGCCACACCTTTTATTTTTGCGGTGATATTATTTAATAGTTGTCTATTGCTGTGACTGTTTGGGTTGACGGGGTCATAAAAGGCTTGTATTAGTTCCTCACTTCTTTCAAGGAACGTTTGGAGGAGAGCTGGTTCTCCAGAAAAGTCCGGTATTCCGGAATAATCCTCCTTTGTGGGTTTATTAAGTGTAGGGGCTGTCATAATCTCAACATCGGGTCTTATGACTCTTTTTGGTATGAGGGGATGAAATCAACTTTAAACTTAATCAACTTTATTTAACTAATATTATAATGTCGTCAGAAGGATTCTCGATATCTTTTATTATAATTACAAATTACTCTTACCCTTAAGGAGGGAGGATAATCCGATATTCAATAGGAGGAGACACAGACTGACCAATTTTCAGGGGTTCCTTGCTTCGGGGTCCCACTTTCCAGGCCCCCTCTCCGTCCTCTTTTCCGTGGGAACCTCCTGACTTGGTCGTAAATTTCATTACACTCCTTGTTTTTGACACAATTTCAGGAAATAACCCACTTCAAAAAGACGTACGCAGTGACAGAAACAAAACTCGTCACTTTACGCCCGCTGAGAGGGAGGCTTCAGGGCTCCAGATGTGGAGACACCCTCTTTCAAGGCGCCCCTAACTATTAGCAGTTCCTAGGTTCAATTTAAAATTTGAAGTTTGAAAATTCGAAAAATAAACAACTTTCAAATTTCTACCCGTAACAATAGGTAATACTTCCGTTTTCTATTGCACAAATGGTTCTTGACTTAAGTACGTATTCGATCATGGACTCGAAGGGTTTTGTATAATTTTTCTCTGTCAAAAGTTCCGTTATAATTTGTCTAAATAGTCCCGTAGGTATTATGCTCGGATGGGTTATTCCCAATTTGCAAAAGGTTATTGTATTTTCAATTTCCCTAAGCCCATTAAGGAACATATTAAGGTTTATAAGAACGTGTGTAGCTATTTCTCTAACGAATGCTGTATTAGTTATCGGACAATTCCTCTACGTCGTTTTTAGACGCTGAGTGAGAAGCTGTGGTGGAAACAGAGAAAACTGCTGTTTTGTCCACTTCGGCTATTTTGTCCGCCGTTAACGCCAATTTATTCAAATCTTCTGTGTCCACAGTGGTCAGTATTTCCTGTGTTCGTGTAGGAAGGGCACGAAGCTAGAGGTTCTTTAGCATGTCGTCGGAGAGGAGGGTTCCAGCTTTCTGTCGCATAGAACGGAGGAAGTGTGAGGGCTTCTCATCTCCGAGCGTCGTCTGTTCAAGTAATTGCTTGAGCTTTGAACTCTGACTTTCTTCGAACGTCGATAGTAGCCGTGTCTTCAAAGCCTCATAAGGAGTCTCTCCCAGCTCCCTAAGAATATCTGCCACTTGGCGAAGTTGTTCAAGCTCAAGAGTTGCTACCACGAGCTGGTACTTTTTGGCGCTTGCGGTTATTCGCGAAGTTGCGAATACGGCTTCTATCTGAATGAACCACAGAGCTGGCTCCGTCTTCCAAAACATGGGAAGACGTGTCGGGTTAGCAGACACGGCTGCTGCGGTCAACGGCATTCCTGAAGGTAGAGTCTCTTGTTCATCCGCCATTTGGTGGCTCATTTGCGGTGAACAAGGCGACAAAGTCTTCCGTCTTAAGATCTACGGGAAAGAATCGTCAATTTCCATCGACAAGGTGAAACCGGTTTTAAAATAATCTCTAACTTCTGCTAACTTTTCTTTAATTTCTTTATTGTTAAAATTCAATGCTTCTATGGTTTCGTTAAATTTCAGGTTCATTTCGTACTGATTACGACTTTGAATGGTTGATTTTTTATTGATATTTTCATTTTCTTCTTGTAATTTATTGATGACTTTGTCATATTTGATTTGGTCGGTGTTGTCTAAATTCCCGGTTATAAATTTTATTAGAGACCCTAATGGGTTTATAAGGCCTCTTTTAGGTCTATGGGTTATTTTGAATTGGGTGTCAAGGTATGCAGTTTGTCATTGGTTAGTTGGAGTGTGGATTTTATGGATATCAGGTATTCATCCAGGGACGAGTTTAGTCCAGGTTGTTTACTTATCGTTTGTCGTAAGCCTTCGTAGTTTGCCAGTAGGTGGTCACGTAAATAATTTAATTTCGTCAAGTCTTGTCGGTAATAAAGGTATCTTTCTTCCGTTTCGAGAAAGACAGGTCCTAGGTGGATAGGGATTAGTCCGCCGCAATTGTCCGCGTTTTCAACTGTTGTCCCTTGAGTGAAAGGGGCCGTCAAGAGTCTGAAACATGTAAAGTTTTTCTTTTTAAGTCTTTCAGTATATTTTCTCTATTGTGTTGCATGTCCGTTTGTGTAAACGTCAGAGGTACATTTTTTGAGAGGCATTCTGCATATTTGCAGACGAATGCTCCACAGTCATAACTCATAACTATTTGTCTGTATGGGGATCTCAGTTTCTGTTTTGAATGTCCAGTCGTTGGGGTCAAGGAGAGATGACACGAAATTAACTCTTTTGTTTGGGGTTCCTCTTCTTCATACTCGTCTGTATCATAATACATTTTTCTTTCATCGTCCTCGTTAGGTTGATAATGCGGGTCTAAGTCGGTGTCGTCAGACGATATGACTAACTCTAGAAATTTAAAAAAAATGATTTCCATTAGGATTTGAAGATAGCCATGATGACGTATTAACACAAAAATTGCAGAACCAATATCGTACTTACCATCAGGAGGTGTAGCATCATCGTTTTCATTGATTTTTCCAAGAGTTTTCTCTCTCAAATTTTGAAGGAAAATTCGAAGTTGAGCCATGACTTGTATCATTGAAACTGAATTTAATATTAGGAATGAGAGATGTGTAACTTTTTTGTCTATTCTTCGTTTCTTTCTTTTGACTTTGCGTTTACGTGATTAGGTTGGTAGACGTGGTTTTATTAAAGGCGATCTCTTCGAAGGTCTACCAAGCATGAACCAGGGTGTAAATGAACAAGGAGAGGCATAGAAAGATTCTTTTATTAATGTTTCTACTTAATGTTAGGCAAATCGTTTGAACAACTATTAGTATATTTCCTTTCTTAATGTTTAATGTGATTTGAAACTTTACTGATTTTATGTTACTTATTTAGTCGTGATTTTCCCACAAATGAATTCTTTATGAAGGTCTGTCACGGCTTTACAAATTTACTAGATAATAAAGGAACTCAAATGATTTCTTTCCTTCATGAGTTTAATTTACTAATGAGTTTACTGTTTGAATCCTTATGTTATAATTTTAAGACGTCTCTGACCTTTTAGCTGACGCTCTATGTTGATGGATTTCAATCCGACGGAATCCTTGGTGGGTACAGCGCTGAAGAGAAATGACGAAGCACTCGGCACGCAATCCCTTAGTTTTCCAGCTGTCCTTGGGCGATGATCCGTAGATAATATAATCCAATAAAGAGACGTTCAGATGACAGAGAATCTTTGAAGAGCCTTCTCTTGGGCGCAGTTATCCTTTTATCCCAGTCGTCACGTATAGCACTGACGTCTGATTGCATATGGCGGGGTTTTTTTTTTAGGAGATACTGTCCGCGGAGTATTTAGGCATAGGTATGGCGACACAAGTCCGCACTTTACTTGGAAGGAATGAAATATGGCGAAACAACTCGGCCGCTCTTTATTTCAATGAAGGATTGGAACCAAGATATGGCGATCATGAAGCCGCACTTTACCTTGGGGATACGGAAAGGAAGTGGGAGGATTCTTTTTTTTTTTTTTTTCTTAATTTTACTGTGTTTCATGTATGCTGGTTGAATTCTTCTGTAGGGTACATTTCATAAATTTTGTCAGCCATCTCTGAGAGTTTGTCTAGTTCTTCGTTACTGATGATCAGTATGCTTCTAATAGAATCCGGAAGTTTGTTCATTCAAAGAGTTTTTAATGCCTTGTCTGTTATTTCCGCTCCCGCGTAATTTTTCATCCTTCGCAAGAACTGGCTAGGCTTATCAGTTCCTATTTCCAGGTCAGTGACCAGTTTTTTATTTTCTTCTCCTCGCTCTCTTTAAAAATGCCAAGCAAACGCGCTTTGGCGGCAGTATATTTGGTGGTAGTGTCTGATTGTATAATGTCCCAAATATTTTCGATATATTTTGGCTCCAATTGAGCGACGAGGTAATTAAATTTCGTTTCCTCGCTAGTGATACGATTAATGGAGAACTGCGCCTCTACTTGGTAAAACCATATCTCCGGTTTCTCGCACCAGAAAGGAGGAATTTTCACACTTACTCTCTCGACGAAGTGTCCTCCCGTCGCATCTGGCAATTCTTCGTGGCTTTCGTCCGTCATCGTGTGATCACGTCGGGGTCACCAATTGTTGGGTTTTTATTGGGAGACTTCAGGATAGCAAAAATACTTTTGATTGAACATGGGTTCGACGAGGCTGGGGTCTCGTGTCTCGGGGCGTCGATCGGGCTGGCCGATATTATGAGTATGTCGTCGGAATCTTCTCCGGGATTCTTGTTCATCACATGGCTGGGGGACGTTGCGAAATCGTACGGGTTGTACGGCTTTTCTTCTTTGTCAGGATTCATCGTTAGACTTCCGTTGCATTCACTTTGTTCACGTTGTTATAATCGTAACTGAGCGAATAGGTTACTTCGTCTTATCTCGACATTTCTTTCTTGTCGTTTCTTGTCGGGGCAGGGTGGTAGGGTGTCTAATTCAGGTTTGAATGTTTGAATTTCGTTTTTGTTTTCTAGCTGTTAGTCTGATCTCCGGAGTTTCCGGTAGTCCGGTATTTTCCGGGGCCGTAAAATATAGCCTTTGTTTTCCGTTTTTGTGGGTTTTGCGGGGATCCCGATAGACTTTCAAAATCTGTGGAGGGGCCATCGTCAGAACTCTCGTCTCTTGAGTTGCCCGTTTCTTGGCATGTAGGAAATTTTTCGGATTTATTTTTGATGATTTCTTCGATTACCTCCCAATCTGATGATGATATTGATAGGTCTAGTTCAGATTTTCTTTCTGTTTCGGCCATTTCGGCAGGCTTAACTTTGGAATCGTCTAATTCGGGGATTCTTTCTCTTGTTTTTGCCTCTTGTTCTCTTGTGCCAGAATCCTTAAAAAGCTCAAGTGCGGCTTGAGGAAGTTTTTTCGTCAAAAATCGACGCTATCGACCAAAACAGCAGAAATCTTAACATCTGTGTCCGAGGAATTCCGACGTCGATTTTTGACGAAAAAACTTCCTCAAGCCGCACTTGAGCTTTTTTAAGGATCTTCTGCATAGAAATACGGAATTTTTCTTTGACAGCATTCAGGTCAAGAGTATTCGTGGACGAGTCACCAAAAATGAATTCTTCGGCCTGAGAAATATCACCCTCGAGTAAGGAAAACAAATCAAGCTTACGGTACCCACGTGGTTGTCGGTTGACTTAGTCGACGACGATTTCTTAGCAACACGGCGAGGCTTACGGTTAATAAAGTCCATCGTATCTAACTTTAAATAACTCAGTCAAAATTACTTGTAAAAGGTGAACATTTAAGCGAAAACTAGAATAAAATAACGAGAGCTTTAAAGGTAACGTGTTATTCGGATAACATCACGATTGAGGTTTATACGGTTGTTGAGGTTGTTGTGGGTAATATCCTCGTCTTTGGTTTTGGTTTCCCGTATTGTTCTGTGGCATGACTGGTTTTTTGTGGGCTTGTGGGAACTGGTACTCATTTGTAAGTAGGTTTACGGCGTCATTTAAATCCGTGGGTCCTTTTGTGATTAGGAGTCCCCTGGAGCCCGTAAAGGAAAGCTCTAAGAGCTATCTGTTCGATATATTTGCCCATGCCGGGGGTGTATCCAGAATCTAATTTCGCTTTGGTCACTGTAACGGGGTTTCTGGTGTTTTTGAAGGAAACGCAGGAGTACAATATAGATGTTTATTAGGACTAAGGATACACACCTTTTTTTAGGGACAAGGACGTATGGCACGGACAATATTTAATGGCTTCTTAAACCTTCTTGGTCTAGCTCTAATTATGGACTCTTTGTATTGTCTCTTTTGCTAATCTAAGTGGGGGTATCCCCTCTTATTAACATTCTTTCATAATTTATATTATTTTATCCAAATATCCCTACATCATCCCCCTCTCCGGTGCAAAAAAAAATTTTTTTTTGATAATGATAAAGAAAAAAAATTTTTTTTTGTTTACATATTCTTGTTTACATATTTTACCGGAAGGATGATCTACAAATTATTGAACAATTAAAAGGTTTTTACATTTTGTTTTCTTTCTCCTGACCGATGCTTTGAAACTCGAGCCTCTTCGGGGTGGCGCTTTCATTTCAAAACATGCGATTCTTGAGAATCTGAATTTTACAATAATTTTAAAAAAAAATTTTTTCCTATTTTCCATTATACAATCTTCTTCTTCTTCTTTTTTTTGTTTATGTATTTACATTTCCAGATTTTTACAATTTTCACTTAAAACTCTTATTGTTCGTTTTTTACTAAGTGGTGAAAAGTTTTCTTCATGCTGTGAAGTTCATCGTGGCGGCGTTCTATGTATGGGTGCTGGTGCCTTCCATCCCGCAATCGGGCGCTCGTCACGGCTGCTGCCAGGCGGATGACCTTGTACGTTCACCTTGTACTGATAGAACCATGCTGAATACTGTGCCAGTACACAGGTAGATTCGAACTTCCCTCTTGCGCGCGTTGCACGGACTTGGGTGTTCCTCGTTCGCTGTTACGATAGCCAGGTTTTTGAGGTTGAACGTGGCTGTTTTCTGTCGAATTTTTTTTTTTATCAGTATGAAGCATCTGGTTTGAGGGGCTTCGTGTTTTTCATTTTGACTTTTCCAGGTTAAAGTATAGGGAAATGCTTTGGGATTTTTACTGGGGTAGGTCTCGTATTGACGAACTGTGTTATTACTTCGTTGTTTTGTCCTATTTCGACTACTGCATTCGCTAGGTATAACCCTTGGGGTAAATTTTCGTGTGGTTCAACTAAATACTGCCCTTTTAATTTTTGTTCCGCTCATAAATATAAAACTTTTGTCTTATTATTTTTCGTTCTGGGAAATTGAGAATGAATTTTGATGAGATTTGAGTTTGTTGACCGTCCCGTTTTCCAACGTGCGCTACTTTAGTATCTCCCCTCGTTCTTTTGCTGACTAATGGAATGTGCAATCCTTTTTCACCGCCTAATATTAATTTCTTTGATTTAAAATTTAATATCGCTTCATAATTCTCGAAAAAATCCATTCCTAAAACTATGTCAAATGTTGACGGAAAATCGGCTACTACGAAACTTGTTTTTACCTTTTCTTTGCTATTGTTGATACTTATTTCAGTCTCTATTTGTCCTTGGACCTTTAAGCTATCTCCTGAAATACTTCTTAATGATACTTCACATGGTTCTAATTTTATGTTTTTGCAAATATTTCTTTTTAATAATGTGATACAAGCCCCCGTATCTAACAAAATCCTAACTGGAATTTCTTCGTTATTTAAGTAAATTTTTCCGGGCACGACTAAGTCTTTTGCTAATTTTAAAAGTGCATAAATGTCCGCGACGATTATTCCTTCTTCTGTTTTCCATACGGTTTTTTCAATTTTTCCTTCGTCATTATTTTGAGGGTTTGCTTCCTCTTTTATGCTGATTTCTTGAGCTTCTTTGCTTGTTTTTGCCTTGCTTTTTCTTGACTTGCTTTGTCCGCTTGACTTCGTGCTTTTTGTTTGTTTCTCTTCCGAAACTTGCGGAAGGTGCTCAATTTCTTTGATTTGTTCGTATGACGGACTTCTTTGCGTTTCCAATGGCTCCGCCCATCGGAAGTGTTTTGCGTTGTTTTCATTTTTCTTTTTCTTCGTTTTGTCCAGTTCCTTTTCCGTGTTGTTTATCAGGGCCCCGTCGTTTTCCGACGAAGGCCCGTTTATTCGTTTGGGTGGTCGTTTTGTCTTCTGTTACCTCTTAATTTGTAACATTGAGGCGCCGCATGCCCGTAATTTTCGCATAACTGGCACATTATTTCTTTCCCTCTGTTCCTGTTCGGGGATGAATCACGACTTCCATTGTTTGATTGATCTCTGGCTGATTCTCTCGACTTTTTTATGGGACAATCCCTTGCCCAGTGATATTGTCCATCGAGTCCGTCTTTTTCACAAGTCCAGCACGGACTTGGGGGCTTTCTGTACCCTCTCATTGGCCTTGGCGACCTGTTTTCTGAATTTGATGCTCCACAGTCGTTTGTGTAGCCGCGTGAAGTCCGGCGCCCTTGATACGGCGAATTCCTCCCGTTGATTGGCCTGTATGCCGTTTTTTCTCGTGCTGGGGCGTTCTCGACGGGTTTTTCTCTTTTAGGGGACGTTTCCCTGGCCTGGGGTTTTCGTCCAGCTTTCTCTTCTTCTTTGTGGACGTGGAATACGCTTCCGGCTTCTGGTCCGAACTTCGCGATGGCTAACGCGCTTTCTACCGCCTTCTCAATCGTTCTCGGTATGTTGGCTCTCATCAGGTTTCTTATGTATGGGTCGACTCCTTTAACGAACACTTCCACCGCCAAATGTTCCAACGCGTCTTCGACGAACTTTGCCGGGTTCGTTCTGGCCACGTTTAGCGCCTCAGCTTTTAATTTTGAGATGGCGTCCCCAAACTTTTGGATATCTTTATCCTCTGTCATTTTTACCGCCTCGATTGCCCTTAATAATTTCGCCGGGTGCTTAGCGTCTCGGAACCTGTTGATTAGCCATGTTTTTAACTCATCGTAAGACGGTTCTCGTCCTATTTCGGATCGTTTTGTTTCTATTACTGACTTCGCTTCTCCTTCCAGTGTGAATCTGACGGCCAATGCTTTTGTTTCTTGCGTCCAGCCAATTATGTTTGCGGCTATTTCTATTTGTTCGATGTAATCTGCGATATTTTTGGTTCTTGAAGTTCCGTCGAACTTCGGGAGGTTGTAGATGGCTTGCAGATCACCGAATTGGGACTGTCCATAAACAGCATTTACTTTTTCGATCTGTACTGGCATACGTTGTTGTGCTGGGGTCGAGGTGTGCAGTCTTTGTTTCCTTTCTAGGCTCTCTCTTTGTTCTTTTTCCCGTTTCCAATTCTGTTTCACCTGTTCCAGCTCTCGCAGGGCTTCTGCGTGTTGGTTTCTTAGTGCCTTATATTGGTCGTCTTTTTCTTCAATGAACTGCGCGACCGGTACGTTCTTGTTGTCGTATTGTATCACTGGTTCCTGGAGATGTGGAAAAAAAAGTTCTTTGAAACTTCTTGACGCTGTTTTTTCTCGCCCGTTCTTCTCCTTTTTCTGACTCTTTTTAGGAATCGCTCCAGCCCCTTGTTGCTGCAATTCTTCGTCGCTGCCGCCTCGAAACGATTCTTCCGGAGACGATGATCGCCTTTCGGTGGTTTTGCTGGTATTTTGATTCGGAGAATGAGTTACGCCGTGGATGTTTGTGTATACGTCGTCTTCTAAATACAGACTTTCTGTGGAGGAGTATTGCGCCATATTGCTTTTTCTTTTCTCTTTTGCGATTTCCGCCTCGTATTTCAGTTTTTTCTTCAAAAGCCCTACTCTCCTGACCAACGCGTTTCTTTTTCCTAAATACGAAACCCCGTGTTTTTTCAAAAATTTAATTAATTCGGCTTTTGTCCACTTGCCGTAACTTTTCTCTATTATTTTTCCCGTATTGAATTTCAAATTTGACTATTATGAAAAGAGACGTTATTGTTGTGGAGGCAGAACTTATTAATTGGAAAAAGAAAGAAAAATTTTCTTATTTATGCTTTACTGCTTTTTTCTTTTAAAATGCTGGTTTACTACTTAAATTTTTGTATTATGTGTTGCTTTTGTTTTTTTTTTTTTTTTTTCTTGTCTTGTCCCTAAAAAAAATTAATATGCTCCTTGTCCTAAGAGCCGTGAGAAAAGAAAGAAGAAGAGAAAAAAAAACTTTTCTTGATAGGTATTGAATATTTTTAAAATTGTTTGAAATATGCAAATATTTTTTCGACTCTATTAATTTAATTGTTAGGTACTCCTTAATTTTTTTTTTTGAAAAAATTATTCTCCACTTACCTTTTTCCCGGTACGTTGCTAAGATTTCGCGTGTACTTTTTATTCGCACTGCTTTAAAAAAAAACTACCCTCGCGCTTTTTGAGAACTTAGTAAGTGTCTTGCCGAGAGAAACGAACGATATCGCTCTCCCCCGAAATGGTCAGCTCGAACAACTTACACCCGAATTCTCTTACTTTTTACGTCTCACGCCGTTGAAACGCAAAACTAAAGCACCAAGGTTAAGAAGCAGCTAAATAGGACTTTTTTTTTTTTTTTTTTTGGATTATGGTTATGGATTTTTAGGATATTTGGTTTTGCTCTTGGTGTCCTTTCCTCTAAAGTTAACAATTCATATCCAAGATCCGTAAGAGACGTGAGATTGGATGCTCCGTTACGATTCTCTTCATACGGTATCGACTTCGTAGACAAGTATAAACGAGTGAATTTCTTTCCGAAAACACCTCTTACACGAGTATAATTTACAATATCGGATAATGCTCGGTAGGATGACGCATTAAACACTTTTATACCTAATTCACTAATCATGAGCGTGATTCCTCTATCGTATAAAGTGATCATTCCACCTTTATGTTTGATATGCAGAACGTTATTCGTTTCGTATTTATCCTCATCCGGCGCTGAAAATACTATAGAAGTGATCTGCTTGTTAACCATGCGAACAACGAACAATTCTGGAAAATGACCAATCGATAATTCAGTTTTAATAATAATTACGTCTATCTGCGGTAGAGGTCTATCGTTTTTAAATGCAGACATCGCCATAGTCGATCAAAAGAGCAGTGTTACCGGTACAACCTAGCAGAAAACATACAATGAAAAATCCCACCGCTGCCACCAGTTGTAACGGGGGTTTCTGGTGTTTTTGAAGGAAACGCAGGAGTACAATATAGATGTTTATTAGGACTAAGGATACACACCTTTTTTTAGGGACAAGGACGTATGGCACGGACAATATTTAATGGCTTCTTAAACCTTCTTGGTCTAGCTCTAATTATGGACTCTTTGTATTGTCTCTTTTGCTAATCTAAGTGGGGGTATCCCCTCTTATTAACATTCTTTCATAATTTATATTATTTTATCCAAATATCCCTACATCACAGTTGCTGAAAACAACTTGCAGACGCGTCTATGAAACTGGAACGCATCTTCGTTTGCTCCTTGTCGAATCTTTCCGAATTCGAGGGTCAACGTGATGATGTCTCTTTTGTCGCTGTAATGGGCATAGAGCCCTTTTTTCACGTCTTCCCAGGTGTTTACTGGGAGGGTGTAAAGGCTTTGAGCGGCTGCGCCCTTTATCTTCGCCGTAATATTCCGTAAAATGGGGTAACATTGTGCCAAGGGGGCAACTATGGGCCACTTGTAAAAGTAATCTAACGCCACTAGAGAGCAAAATCATCAAAAGAGCTTAAGTGGCCACGGTACTGTAAAATGGGCCCAAATGGGCCACTTAAGCTCTTTTGATGATTTTGCTCTCTAGTGGCGTTAGATTACTTTTACAAGTGGCCCATAGTTGCCCCCTTGGCACAATGTTACCCCATTTTACGGTTATTTAGGAGTTGTCGATTTTGGTGACTGGTGGGATTTGTTGTGTCGAAGAAGGCTTGTATAATTTCTTCACTTCGTTCTAAAAATGGTTGGAGTAATTCTGGTTCTCCTGAGAAGTCAGGTATTCCTGCGTAATCTTCTCTCGTAGGTTTATCTGTGTTTATTGGGGCTCTTAAGCTAAGGATTATTCGTTGGAGTTGATCCTCCGTGATGATGGCGATTGGAGTATTTCCTTCGGCCATATTGAATTTAAATTAATTCTGACTGTGAGTAATTGAAAATAGAAATTGTAATAAAAGTTAATTCTTTGATAACGGAGAACAAGGGAGCGGAATTCCTATGAAGAAGCAGTACTTCGTAGTAGTTTCTCGATGAGCAGTACTTTACGGAGTTTCTTCTCGCGTAAGGATCCGAAGTCAAAGTTTCACGCCTTTGAGGGGGAAAATAAAAGTATTTACTCACAGCAGTAAAAGTAGTTGCATATCGTAGATGCTGGTTTTCTTCGTTGAAGATTCTTCAAAAGTTCTCCGGAGACTTCGACCGTTCTTTGAGCTTGATTCTTTTGCAGCTATAAATCGTAGAGACGAACCGTTGAGTTTTCACGAACTGAACGTTAGCTGTCCTACCGACTGCGCCAATTAACTTCGCGTTAATGAAATTTAAGTTTTTAAAAACAATTTTAATTTAAATAGATTACAAAATATTAAAACGGAGCTGTTGCTCTCACAAAGCTTCAAAAGGGAGTCTAACATGGTCATAGTTGCCCGTGTGATTTGTTTTATTTTGGGCCCGAGCCTCAGCCTTGGTGCTACCCTTGTAGCGGGGGGGTCTATCTCCATCGGAGTTACTTCTGGTGGTGGCGGTTGATCCCTTATCTTAGGTTCTGGAGGTTGAGGTTGTTTCTTCTTTTTCCCGCGCTCCGCCCAGTCGGTCCGCGGTACCCCATCGATCACCAGGACTTTTCTGTTCTGTGGTAGCGCCTTGCTTTTTATCTTCGCCGCCACCCGCTCTAAAACTTGATCTCTTCGTGGCGGCCTCGCTCTCTCTTCCTTCCCGGGGTCTTCCCCCCGCTTCCGTCCTCAGCTCACCCCTTTCATTGGAGGGCCTGTCATCTTCACATCCGTCGTGATTGGGGTCCGGGTTTGGCCTGGGAGTTTGACCACGACGCTCTTCATCTCTTTCTGTTTCCACGGCTGTTCCAGAAATTCCTCCAATTCTCCGTTTGTCCTTCCCCTGATGCCGGCTACTGCCGCCTCCAACTCTTCCGCTGAAGTTCGTCGCGTGGTGGTCATTGCCTTTTCTGCTTCGTCTAAAAGTCTCTTCACCTCCTGTCGTTTCCAATTTTCTGATGTATCCATGTCCGTTCTTAAGCGGATCAAGGGAGCCGGCGAAATACTAAGGTTACGTAATGTTGCTCTAATTGCGAGTAGTTTGCTTCTCTTGAGCCTCGTTGAAGGGCAGTAGTCCTGGGATAAGCTGAATTCGGTGTTTTGAAGGATTTTGGCGCAGTTGATGAGATGCCATTTTTCGGAGGTATTAGATAAAGAGATTAGAAGTGCGTTTCATCGTCCTATTTTGCGGACGGCCTCGATATGGATTGGATCTGACGCTTTAAGGACGCGTCTTACGAATGAGTTGGCTTTTTCACGATTATCCTCGTCCTTTCCCAATTTCAATCCTCTAATGATTAAATTTTTCCGTCTTATGTGGTTTTCTAGGTACTCGAGTCTGTTGTCTCTTTTAGCCCCTTGCTCCTTTAGAGCCTTTACCTCCTGTACAAGTCGGTCATTTTCGCTTCTAAGCAGCCGAATTTCCTCTCGCAGCAATCTTATGTCTTCTTTATTTGCAAGGGCTTGGTTTTTTTCATCAATCATGCTGCTAATGGCCCTCAGTAATTCAGAGTTATCACCCATAGCTCTCTTTTTGTCGTTGCAATTCGTTTCCGGAGAGGATGCTGGCCTTTTAGGGGCGGTGGTGCCTTTTGACGGGGTGCTGAGGAGGCTTGAGGTCGAAGACGTACGATTGCCAGGTATCGGTGGGGTATTGGTCTTTGAAATCCCGGCCTGTTTTAGTTTAGGGTTCTTCTGAGGGTCGTCTTGACGCTGAAGGTACCTCTTAATGTTATTGGAGTCTTTAGACATTAAGAGACGTTGAGGAGCATTGGAGAACTTAAAAATTTCGGAAGTAAAATCCTCACGTAGACGTTAAAATTGTCGGGTGGAGGAATGTGGAAGAAATCGAAATAGTGAAAACAACAAAAACAATTCAACAGTCTGATAAGGAAGTGATATGGTCCCCACTTACGTTCTATGAGACGGTGCAATCGTAGTCAGGTGAGAATTAAGACGGTGGGGGAGTCAATGACATGCGCTATAAAATTATTATAGAATTTTTTTGGGGTCATAGTTGCCCGTGTGATTTGTTTTATTTTGGGCCCGAGCCTCAGCCTTGGTGCTACCCTTGTAGCGGGGGGGTCTATCTCCATCGGGGTTACTTCTGGTGGTGGCGGTTGATCCCTTATCTTGGGTTCTGGAGGTTGAGGTTGTTTCTTCTTTTTCCCGCGCTCCGCCCAGTCGGTCCGCGGTACCCCGTCGATCACCAGGACTTTTCTGTTCTGTGGTCGCGCCTTGCTTTTTATCTTCGCCGCCACCCGCTCTAAAACTTGATCTCTTCGTGGCGGCCTCGCTCTCTCTTCCTTCCCGGGGTCTTCCCCCCGCTTCCGTCCCCAGCTCACCCCTTTCATTGGAGGGCCTGTCATCTTCACATCCGTCGTGATTGGGGTCCGGGTTTGGCCTGGGAGTTTGACCACGACGCTCTTCATCTCTTTCTGTTTCCACGGCTGTTCCAGAAATTCCTCCAATTCTCCGGTTGTCCTTCCCCTGATGCCGGCTACTGCCGCCTCCAACTCTTCCGCTGAAGTTCGTCGCGTGGTGGTCATTGCCTTTTCTGCTTCGTCTAAAAGTCTCTTCACCTCCTGTCGTTTCCAATTTTCTGATGTATCCATGTCCGTGTCTTACCGCCGACTGATGTACCACTATGTTTTTCCTTCCTTTCCTCACTTCTATTATGGTGGGGGAGACTCTTCTTATCATTTGGTATGGGCCCGCCCATTTCGGTGACAGTCCTCCACATACCCCCTCCCCTTTCTTTGATAGTGGGTGGGTTTTAATCCACACCTTTCCTTGGGGCGTGAGGTTTGCTGCTGTGTTGTCCCCGGTGTTAGGGGGTTCCGCGCTTTTCTTCCAGCCTCCTCCTTCCTTTTCCTTTTCCCAGTCCCGTGCCCTAGTCCATGGCCGTCCCAAGAAAGCCTCATACGGTGTCGCCCGTAAGTTTTTATTCCACCTACTCCGAAGTTGCCTCAGCTTTGCCTGTAGTCCCAGGTCCCATTTACTGTGTTCCCCATCAAGCACCTCCAGCCTGAGTGCTTTTTTGATTTCTTGGTTTCTTCGCTCCGTGGGAATCGCCCTTGGGTGGTACGGCGCGGCGTTCCATGGGTGGATCCGTTCGGGGTGGCATTGGGTCTCGTAGCTCCTCTTCCTCCTGGGGTTCGTCCCTATCTTCCATGGGAGTTCTTGAGAGGACGTCCGGTCCCAGGTTATCCTTCCCCGGGCAGTGTCTTGTCTCAAAATCGTACTCCATTATGCTGGCAAGCCATCGATATATTCTTCTGGTTCCGGCTTCTATTGTCCTTCAACCAGGTTAGCGCTACGTTGTCGGTTATAATCGTAAATTTCCGCCCCTCCAGGTACCATGCGAAGCGGTGGACGGCCCAGACCATGGCCAACGCCTCCTTCTCCACTGCGGCGTACCTTCTTTCGGCCCCTCTGAGTTTCCAGCTCGCGAATTCAATAACCGCCCGTCCTTCCTCTTCTGGGTGGAATAGAACCGCTCCTAACCCCACATCGCTGGCGTCGGTTTGTAGGCACAGTTCCTTGCTCGGGTCTAGCTGACACAACGGAGGTCCATTTTTTACTATCTCCTTGACCTTTCGGAAGGCCTCCTCTTCCGTATCCGTCCATTTCCATCGTTTTTTTGTGGCCTTGCCATAGGCATTAGCCAAAAACTATGGGTTTGGTTGAATCCAAAAATTTCCATATTTGCTTCGGTGGCCATTTTACTTTTTCGGAGGTTTGAGAGATTTTCCAGAAATACCTATGGGGTGGCGGCTAATTCAATATTGACCTAGTCCGACTAGATTCCCGTGGTACTGGATGGTTTTTGAGAGAAAATTGTTTATGTTCTCACAGCAGTAGTTTAAACATCCGTCGGTTTTCTTTCAGCGCGGTAGTTAGAGCATCCGTGGGCTCTCTTGCCGTTATCGTGAAGTACTCGATCCTCAGGAGTCAAAGTTCGGTTGAGCTTTTGTAGTCCGTACGGTTTTACTCGTTAAAACGATCTCAAAATTTTTTTGCAATTTTGGTAACCGCGTCCTGCCGACTGCGCCAGTTAAGATTACTCGAAATGAGAAATAGTTTTTAAAAAGAAACTTTATTATTTTCACAAGGTAAAAATTAAGATCATGCTCACACAGCTCCAACACTAAGACTACTGTTTACAATCGGGGGATCTATTTAATAAGTTTTCGTTTTCATTAGCTAAGTTCTTTTTTATCTGGAGCCGGTGTCTGGGTCGTCTCCTATTGCGTTGACGTTGTCTATGTCTCTTGTGATAACTTCTCCACCCTTAGAGGCTGCTTGGGGTGAAAAAACCAAGCGCAACTACCTGCTGGGGTTGGTGTTGGCGGTTCAGGTTGAGCCTGCGAACAATTCTCAGAGAGAGTTATTACGTGTTACCTTGTGATATTTAACATAATACCTATATCCTATGAATAGTTCAAATAAAATAAAAATGGAATACAATATAACTATAGCTAGATTCGAGAAGGTTAGGTCGACAGCAACCCCAACAAGTATGCTGGAATAAAGAGCAGGTTTCACTGAATCGGAAGTCTTCGCCAGATTGGTCCACTCGACGGTGGGCCAATTCCAGTAATTCGAGATCTTCACCTCCTCCGCGTGGCGTTGTTGTGTGTAGTATCCTCTCTTTTGATTTTGATTTCCTGTATTGTTCTGTGTTGTGGCTGGTTTTTTATGAGCATGATCAGCTTGATTGACGAAAAAAAATCTATCAAAACAGATACAGTATCCCTTGAAAAGAAATTTTTTAGTGAGGGACATGACGACACTTTCCCCTAACCCTACATTAGGGTCCCTGGACTTCTTTCCGGAATAAACTTCGAACTGCAACATATACCCCGTTGTCGCACAGCAAAGGACCCACACCTTGAATCCTCTTTTCACTGGCTTCAGGGGCATATACTGCTTCATCGTTCAGGTTCAGTTCTCATTCAGGATGCTGATCATTGGGCGGATCTTGAAGAGTCGTTCAAATTGTGGGCTCTCTCGAGGGAGTTTTTCTATTATCATTCACGTGCAGATATCGTAAGATTTTTAAAAATCTTTTAGAGGCATAACCTCACTGATTTTTTCTGTTGAAAAAATTTATATGTGACGACCAGTAGAGCCTCATTGTCGTTAGACGGTTGAATCCCATTATGATGAGCATTTCGGGGGGGGGGGGGGATTCTGGATCGTTGTTCTGGTAGTCTTCTTCAGGAGTTTGTTGTTCCTGGTTGACCTCGTGATTCATCGTTGTTTGGTAGCTCATGGTGTCGGATGTCCTAAGATGGTAAGGAATCGAGGAAAAAAGGAAAAAGTTGTTGGACGTTCCTTTTTTGTTTATATACTGGCTTCTCTGTTGTTGTTGAGGTTCTTGTGGAGTGTATTGAGGTTTATACTGTTCTTGATATTGTAATATCCTCCATAAGAGATAACCCCCTCCCTTTAATTTCTATCCGCGCTCCCTTCCATCAGAGGCTGGAACAATACAAACTTAGGTCAGTTGATAAATAAATAGTAATCTGTCAGCTGATGCAAATCAATTGCTTGAAAAGTAGCTCATTGAGGTTATTTCCATTGTCACCAATTAGATAGGTTAATAAATATTTTAATCCTTCAATACCTTCCTACCATGACAGTAGCAACTCGGATTTCAAAATTTTCGTCGCCATATTTCAAAATTGGTGAAATTAAGAAATTGAATAAAATAAAAATGGATGAATTTATTTGGTAATTTTTTTTTTTCACCAGCTAGACTGGTAGTTGCATCCGTCCCACCCTAATATTAAATTTTGTTAATTGCAATAATTTCTTCATCAAAAATAAGGGGGTTTAAATTTAACATTTTTTGTGATCTTCAATAATTTAAAAAATAAAAGGGTTGATCCCATATACTAGCTTTGTTACAACTGGAGGAGCATGCACAGAAGGATTTGGACGTCAAATTAGACGTCGTCCAAATCGTTTGTCTGTCAAATCTGAATTCATCTAACGTCAAATTTGACCTTCTGCGCATGCTCCGGGAGTTACAAACCAGTTTTAAACTGCGGTTGGAACAAAGCTATTATGAACCGCCTGTATAAAACTTGACTTTCTTGTTTTTGTTAAAATAATTTTTAAAAAAATTTATATTTTGCACAACTTATGACCGCAAAGGTTAACTAGAAACTTGTCCTACTTTTCTACCCCCGAAGTAGATAAATTTTACTAAGGAGTAGAAAATATGTATATCGAGAGGAGTGAACTTTTGAATCTAAATGTAAATATGCAATAACTGAATCATTGTAATGTCATAATAATAAAACATCTTGTTGATACTTGTTTATCATTATTATCCACTGCTCTACAATATCGCCTTATATCGAAAATAAAATGTTTAGTATCAAGGTAGAAAAAATGAAAGCCTTCACCCAGCAAGACATACCTCCGCCAAGCTCTCCTCATTTTCAAAATAACTATGAAAGGAAGGTTCTGTAAAAATTTGACTCAGACAACCTCATGATTGGTAAAGATCACTAATCGGTTTTCCTCTGTGAGGTCTGGAGGGTGTCACAAAAATTTCTCTTTGAAGAAGTTGAAAACCTTCGTGTCAGCGAGAAGTCAATCATTTTTTATAAGGAGTACTTCGTTCATCTCGTCCGATTGCCAAGTGGACTGAAGCAGGAATTCATATACAGGGTGAGTTTCCGAAGTTCTTGCTGTTCAAAGCGATGTTGGCATTTGGAGTATGGAGAAAGCCGTTTCCAAACTTTTATCATTTTTTTAAATTTGGCCTTTTAACTATATCAATTGCTTAAACTGTTACAGATATCATTTATTTACTTAATTACATGCTTACGGTATGTATTAGTCCTAAATAGCACAGATGTTTCATAATACATGAATCACCCCTATTACTTTCTGAATTATTGAAGATAATTCTTCAATTTTTTGAATTAATGAAAAAAGCTTTCGATGCTTTCAAGATTACTACAAAAAAGTACTGGTTTGAAGAGCTTCCAACGAAAACTTCCTTAAAGAGAAGTAGCATATAGGAGGGGAAGTATAAGGAAAGGGGAAGTGTAACAGAGGGGACGTAAAACGGAGGGGGAAGTATATGGGAGGGGAAATATAACAGAGGGGGAAGTATGAAGGAAGGGGACTATATATTATATATTATGGTTATAACTATAAGGGAACGAAATTATAACGAAGGGAGGGAAAGTATAAAGGAGGGGCAAGAATAAGGAAGGGGAAAGTTTCTATTTTTTTAAAAAAAATTTCCTAGTTTTTGTTTTTTTGGTGAAAAATTTTAAATTTTTTTGTTTTTTCGAAAAATTTTCCAGGTTTTCCTTTTTTTTTTTGAAAAATTTTCCGAGTTTTTTTTTCGAAAAATTTTCAGGGTTTTTCCTGCCTTTTTCTTTTTTTTTTTTTTTTTTTTTTTTTTTGAAAAATTTTTTAAGTTCTTTTTTTCGAAAATTTTTTTAAGTGTCAAGGTAGAACAATGGGCTCTTTCGCCTAGGGATGTGCCTCTCGTAATGGGTAGAAGTATGAAATTTCTCCCTACTAAAAAAAAATAATAATTAAAAAGTGACAATTTTGTTTACACCAAAAATTCTTAAAAAATATAAGGAGTAATTGGTGAAAATCGGATTAACGGTTCGGCCGCAGCAAATTTTTTTAAATTTCAAACAGACATATCCGCCATTTTTTCGAAATTCAAAAATCGCCCTCGTTACATTCTTCTTCACCGGCTAAAGAAAAATTGTGTGAAAATTTGGTGAAAATCGGATGAAACTGTGGCCGTAAAGTGTTCCGGAAAAAAATGCTACGGCCGGCCGGAACCACAGACAAAGTTGAGATCGGTGTAGATCCATATTCAAATTTACGCTACGGAGTCTGGAAGACCCCTCCCCAAAAACCCGACGTGGAGGGTATCACAATAACTTCTTTAAGAAAGTTAAAAGATAATGTGAAAATTGCGGTCCTGAAGTGTTTTTGAAAAACTTTCTTCGCTTATCAGTTTTCCTCTACGGGGTCGGGAAGATTCTTTTCGACCTTGACAGGAGGGTGTCACAATAACTTCTCTTCTAGTATAAAAAGAACGGGGAAGTTCAGAGAATCGTGACATTCATAATCTTCATTTATTTATTTAATTACCTACACGCTAAGGTAGTATTTAGTGCAAAACAGTATAAATTTACTTCCTTAATAATTTTTAACTTCTCTCTCGTCGCCGTTTCATTATTTCACGCATCGTTACAGGCTGGGGCAGAAAAAAAATCAATGATGGCTCATTAATCGTCCTTTTCTAATAACATTGGAGGAATTTGCGTTTTCTCCCGTTTTCTCTCCTTCAAATATGGGTGTTTTTAGATATGCTAGATCCAGCTCGGCCCATTGAAGTTGACTGTTTCATTCTGTAAGTATTGGAATTTTTGCTGCTAGCACATATCAAAATGATGCTTTATACATTGACTATAAGATTAAAAATATAATATAGGTACCGTTGTGTTAGTAATTTAGGGCAATAGCCGTAACTTCCGTTACTGCATCCGCAATTTCTCTAAACATTTCATCTCCGGCACCGAGTCAAATGCTTCTCTTCCTGTTTTCTGGAAAATCCTAAGTCGACCGTTTCAAGGACAATTAATCTAAGTCGATTAATGACGGAAGGGATTAAACAGGAGAGGTCTAAAGTGGTAAAATAAGCGAAATATGCTCGGTACAGACCTGTTGAATATGACCTTCAACTTGATTTACATCCGAGAGTGTGAATTACCTTTCTTAAGGGTCAAAATTCCAAAATTTGCGGCAATTGCCGATGCAACTATGATCGTTTTTTTTAAAAAGTACTGATCTGGAGCTTGTTCGAAGTAGGGCAATTTAATTAATTTTCAGCCCTATTATCGTAAACAAGGTGGAAAGTACTGGTTTGAAGAGCTTCCAACGAAAACTTCCTTAAAGAGAAGTATCTATATAGGAGGGGGAAGTATAACGGAGGGGACGTAAAACGTAGTGGGAAGTATATGGGAGGGGAAGTATAACGGAGGGGGAAGTATAACGGAGTGGGAAGTATATGGGAGGGGAAGTATAACGGAGTGGGAAGTATAACGGAGGGGGAAGTATATGGGAGGGGAAGTATAACGGAGGGGGAAGTATAACGGAGGGGGAAGTATAACGGAGGGGGAATTATAACGGAGGGGGAAGTATAACGGAGTAGGAAGTATAAAGGAAGGGGATGTAGTAGGGAGGGAAAGTATAAAAATTTTCCGGGTTTTCCTTTTTTTTTTTTTTTTTTTTTCGAAAAATTTTCCGGGTTTTCCTTTTTTTTTTTTTTTTTTTTTTTTCGAAAAATTTTCAAAGTTCTTTTTTTCGAAAAATTTTCTAAGTCTCAAGGTAGAGAAATAATGGGCTCTTAGCATGGGCGCCGGGAGGGGGGTGCAAGGAGGTGCACATGCACCCCCCTGGCTGAAAGTATCAGTTTAGACTTTATCATTTCTTTCGAAGAAATAACGTGACGTTGTCACTTCCTGGTCGAGTTTTCGAGATCTTTCTAGATTCGTAACAATATTTTTTATTTAGACTTATATTATTTATCAAATAAACTGTTGTCTCGGTGGAAACAATCTTTCTGCACCCCCTGAATAAAATCCTGCCGGCGCCCTTGGCTCTTAGGCCTAGGGATGTGCCTCTCGTAAAGGGTAGAAGTACGAAATTTCTCCCTACAAAAAAAAATTAATGATTAAAAAGTCGCAATTTTTTTACACCAAAAATTCTTAAAAATATAAGGAGTAATTGGTGAAAATTTGGTGAAAATCGGATTAACGGTTCGGCCGCAGCGAATTTTTTAAAATTTCAAACAGTCATATCTCCGCCATTTTTTCGGAATTCAAAAATCGCCCTCGTTACATTCTTCTTCACCGGCTAAAGAAATTTGTGTAAAAATTTGGTGAAAATAGGATGAAAATTGTGGCCGTAAAGTGTTCCGGAAAAAAATGCTACGGACGGCCGGCACCACAGACAAAGTTGAGATCGGTAAAGATCAATATTCGATTTGACCCTCCGGGGTCTGGAAGACCCTTCCCCAAAAACCCGACGTCGAGGGTATCGCAATAACTTCTTTAAGGAAGTTAAAAAGTAAAGACTTCGCTCAGCTAGGGAACACGGAACGTGCATAAACAGCCCTAGTTACTACCTCCTCACAGAAGTTATTGTGACACCATGTTGGGAAATGGTCTTCCAGATGCAGAGGAAAAGTGATTAATGATCTTCAACGACTATAAGGTTGTCTGCGGTGCCGGCTGTCCGTCCGTTGCATTTTTCCAGATCACTTTACGGCCGCAATTTTGATTCGATTGATTCAGTACCTAAAAGCTAATCCAAGCTGATTCACCCGTAAAAACTGGATTTATTTATTTGATTTATTGTAGAGAACTGTTTTTCAACAACTCAATTATCACGGTGCCATTTCAATAGGGCAAATATGAACGAAGCTTTCTTTCTAAAAAAAGGTAAGAAAGAAAACTACGGGTTTTTATTGCAACTAGGAGGTATTGACTCATGGTGGACTGCCGTTCCATATTTGTTTTTAGGTAATAGTTCATTTATGACTTTTCTAAAACTAATATAAACTAAAGCTATTATTCACTTTTTTTTATTCTCATACACGGCTTATTTGAAGCTGGATCACATCGTGGATTTCTCCGAATGCCTACATTTTGCGTTATTTGTAACTGTCGCCACGCCGTATTTATTGTGCGGAAGGATTTTCAAGAAAAACATGGAAGCGATCTACATGTAATAAAATAATCCGTCATTTATTTTATTAAAATTTTAATTTTAGCTCTATCGGAAAAGGATTTTACAACTACGAAGGAACTTTGTCTGAAAAATGCGAAAAGAAAAATATGAAATAATCGAAAGAATGAAAAAAGATAAACAACGTTTTTCCAAAACGTACAGTTTTATGGTGCTGACTTCTGGGGGATGCTCAGTTTTTCACGGCCCATTTCCAATTATATACACGGTTCGGACGACAATAATAAATTCGACGGGATTCAAACGTACGTACATTTTTCGTCGAACAGCCTCAGACCTCTTTTTCTACTTTTTATAATTCAAAATTTTCTAGGAAAACCCCACTACTATGCTGGTACCCCTTGGACACGAGAGATACTTTTTATTTTATTGTATGTTGTTCGAGCCAATTAGTTTTGCTGACGATAAGTGTTTGTACGTATTCACCTTGAAGAAAAACAAAACATCATGAATACTTTTAGTCGTAGTTTTACAAGTTGCCATTACATTTGTATGCTTTGCCGAGGAGATCTTAGCCCAACTGGAAATCATTGCTTACGGACTCCAAAATTGCTTCGAAAGGGCAAAAACGTTGTATGAGGAAAGCATGAAGGGCCGTGAAAAACATGAAATCGACAACGACCTTTTAGAAAGATATTTGCGAAATTGTTTAAACCATTCTGTAAACCACCACCGTCTATTAATCAAGTGAAATCAAATTATTTTATTTATTTCACAACTTATGTTTTTTAGATTATTCAATGATTTTAAACTCATTTATTTTTACATAATTTTCGTTGTAATGAGTGGTTCGGGGTTTCTTCTGTGCCTTTGTGGCCTCAACTTCACACATGTGAATCCTCTCAGCCCTAAATGTCATTTTTATTAAATAGTTTACAGCCTCAAGTTCCAATAAGTTCAAAGCTTCAATTTGGTCTAATTATGGTGACAGAAATAGTGAACTTATTCATTTATTGCTATTATGGTGAATCCATACAACAGAAAGTAAGTTCGAAATTATTACATCTTTATTTCCTTTTTATTGTACCTCACTTGTCGGGTCCTCATCTCTGTTTTGTCCGAGAATGCGGGAAGGTAGAGAGAAAAAAAAACGTTTCCCCTATCTACCACACTTCCCATTTTCTTCACTAACACCTTAATTTTTAGAGTTCTTTCATAAATTTTGCACTATATGAAAGCCAATGGTTTCAAAATTCAAAGGCAGCAAAAAGCTATTTATTGATGATTCATGGAAAAGGCACACATCCAATGACGTTGAGCGCAGGAGGATTTATGGAAGCGTCGCTAAATTCGTTTTCAAACGTAACTCAAGCTGCTTTCACTAATTATCCCTTATCGACTATTTTTCAGGTTTTAAAGAGCGCTTATTCTTATTTCAATCTTTTAAATGCGATGAGTAATTAGAAAGCCAATATAAAGATAGAATTTCACATTCACATGGATCATCTTTTTTTAGCATTTGGGACATCCACGAGGACCCACAATTTTTTATTAAATGATCATCTTTTCGGTGTAGATATGATTTTAGAAATAAAAAAAAATTGAAGAGAGATCCTTTTTTCTTTGACTTCTTTCTCACAAATATAATCTCTTCGCATAATTTTTCACGATTTTATTCACTGCCTGGATAAATAGACTTGGGTGAGTATAAAATCAAAGTTCGCTGAAAAAATTTATTTCCAATGTGACCACACCTCTTAACTAAAATTAGTTACCAGCCAGCCGAACAACTAATTTTAGTTAAGAGGTGTGGTGGCTGGTAAGTGGTAACCAACCGGGCCAAATATTTTCATCAACGACCCAAAATATATCTAACTGGGCCAACGACTTGACAACTATCGTGCCCAACTCGGCCAACCACTCGAAAGCCATAGTTACTAATTCGGCCAAAAACTGGTGCCCAAGTCGGCCAAATTAATCCCGTCTATTTTGTAGTAGGATAACAATAAAAAAATCAAAATTAAAATTTACTTCATATTTTATTGATCCTACAGTTGTATCGTTTTTATATTCGACTGTCAACTCGAACCTCTGAATTGCACGCCACCAAGCTTGAGTTAAATGAAACCTGCATCCCACTTGTCGGGCACACGGCCATGCCTTTTTGTAAGGCATTTTTGATCAAAATTGCATTTTTAAGGCATTTTCGACCAAAATTGCCTTTCATTAAAAGCATTTTTCACAGTTTTTGTCTGAAAAACAACAGATTTATGGCATTTTTGACCAAAAATTGCCTTTTTTTAAAGGCATTTTTGACCAAAATTGCATTTTTAAGGCATTTTTACCAAAATTGCATTTTTAAGGTTTTTTTTTTTTTTTTTTTTTTTTTTTTTTTTTTTTTTTTTTGCCAAAATTGCATTTTTAAGGCATTTTTGACCAAAATTGCATTTCATTAAAAGCATTTTTCACAGTTTTTGTCTGAAAAACAACAGATTTATGGCACTTTTGACCAAAAATTGACTTTTTTAAGGCATTTTTGACCAAAATTACCTATTTTAAGGCATTTTAACCAAAATTACCTTTTTTTAAAAAGGCATTTTTGACCAAAATTGCATTTTTAAAGGCATTTTCGACCAAAATTTCCTTTCATTAAAAGCATTTTTCACAGTTTTTGTCTTAAAAACAACAGATTTATGGCATTTTTGACCAAAAATTGACTTTTTTAAGGCATTTTTGACCAAAATTGCCTTTTTTAACTTATAAGCCTCTTATCGTTTACTGTTAAACAAAAAACGAGTGGAATGTAATTATTTCCGATAAATCCGTGTGTCTTGAGGAACTGTTTGAAGTACGAAGGCGCAAACTGGAAAGTACCATCTAAAAACATGGTTAGTTTGTTGCAGTAGTAAAAACGACCAATTCTCCTCGCATTTGTTGATAATCAAGTATTGGCCCAGTTGGATCAATCATTTTAGAGTTCATTGGCCCAGTTAGATGCTTATGATTTTGATACAATGGCCCAGTTAGATACGTCCAACGGCGACATTTTTTATGAGGTAGAAAGGATTGGCCCAGTTGCAAGACTCCCGTTCGGCTTAGTTTTCGTTCTCGCTGCTTCTCATTCTGGTAAAGCTGAGATTATTTCATTGCCCTTCGGTAAAATTACACATTAAAAGACTCTACCGTAGTAGGAAAAAAAATGTTAACATCATGACTGAACCGAATCTATTGCATCCAGCTGATCCAAATCGACTCTAAATCCTTCTTAGGTATCCGCGAATCAACAGTTTAGGCCCTAAGCGAAGCATCATAACTCTGATTTCTTGTGATACTCGGCATCTGACACGTTTCGGCTTAAGCCTCCTCAGGTGATTCCCCCATTCACAATCAAGGCCCTAAACGTTTATGCTAAAAACGTGTAATTAGTCCTTGGTTTCAAGGGTAATAGTTGAACTATATCTATTCACCTCCGGTATGTCGGAGTAGGTAGATTATATGCGAATATACTCGCGCGACCTTAAATGTTCAATGACGGAATAATAATCTTAGTTTACACAGAGCCTAAACAAACACGTGCTTTTTCAACCGTGTAATTAAAAAAACCATTATTTAAAAACACTAAATTGACTACAGGCATGTTATTATATATTTCAATGAAAAACGGATTATCTACATGTCTGATTATAATTGAGGCGCTCCGGGTACGAAGGGCGAACTCAACAAAACGTAGTTTCGAGATATTCGCATTTTAAAGTTTTATGTTACGGGCGAACTCAACAGAAAAGTCATGCCCTGGAATGGGAAAAGAAAGGGGGGTTGTGGACTAGGATGTGGAGTTCGCCCTTCGTACCTGCTCGGATATCGCAGTTAGAGCTTTGCCGCAAATCGGTTTTTACGTATTTAAAGGGGAAAAAAGGGCGAACTCAACATGGGTGTTTCACCAAGAGGTCTAGAATCTGAAAAAAAAAAAAATTGTCCGATGTTGAGTTCGCCCTTCGTACCCGAGCGCCTCAATTGTAATTTGGTATAGTAATTCTAAAAAAATTATGATTGAAAGAGAGAAAAAATGGAGAGCCATCATGGAAGAAGTTCTAACAAGATCGCCACTATTTATTGGATCCCACAGGGTCTAGAAGACATTTCAAAAAACGTTTCGTTGAGGATAATTTTCCTTGAGGAAGTTATATAGGAGGGGAAAGGAAACGCCCAGCCATCTTATTCTTCATTTTTTTCACGAATCAAGGATGGTCCCCACCTTTTTGATTCTTGGTTCGCAGTAGGACGAGCCGGAAGTCTAACAAAGCGACCTCCCTCCAAGCAAGCGACTGTGATAACTGATCTTCACCAAATTTTCCAGCCGTACGTCTCAAACTTTCTTTTTCGATAGAAGGGATTACTTTGGGATGTTCATCCTGTCCTTTCGATTTGAGCAATTATGGAGGATTTCTGTCACCACTGGGGATATCCAAACTTTCTGTTTCTTAGTTATCCATAGCTTTTGAAGCAGAACATCCTGTTCACAAAAATTCAAGTATTAATCCATATTGTGTATATAGGGGGGGAGAAAAGGAGCAAAATGTGTCATCACGGTATTAAGGTGAATAATAGCCCGAAAGTTGTAAGGGGTGGGGGTGCTGGAGCATTGTAGCAGTTCATCGGTATGGGTTGATGTCCTTCATGACCCCGCGGAGAGGAAGTTTAATAATAGAGAGGTACTTCCGTTGAACAGACAAGGGCAGTATCCGAACGGAGGAGGACAGTTCTCGATCTGCGTTCAGTCCAGCACATTCGGAACATGCACCACTTGAGTAACTAAAAATGAGAACATTCTTATTCATGATGGTCCAAGCTATAACAGTCCTCACTGTTCTGAAAATGCTCACTAATGGTAAGTTTTATATATTTTTTTCATTTAAAAATAAAAATTCGGCCCATTCAATGATCTGCTAAGAGGAATTCTCGCATGATATACTATCAGAAGACATGCAAGTACCCTCTTAGAAAGTTTAATAGTGGAAGAAGATAGTAGTGGTAGGTTGGAGGCGTGGCCCGTTTTTTCTATGAAGGCCATCTTCGGCCATGTTCTTTCTCAAAATGGCCGCCCTCATTTTCAAGGAGCCGACTTCGCATTTAACATCCACAGCAGATACGTTTTCCATAATATAATTACATAGAGGAAACGTATACACTCATAAGTCATAACCATTACAATATAATTAACCAAATCATTAAACTTTAAATATTTATTTAAATATTATATGAGATTAAAAGTTATAAGATGGGATCGAATTATTAAGAATTTTACTTGTTGAAAAAAATGGGGGTCGTCGACCGATCATTCATATAAGCCTGAGGCAGCTGCTTCCGGATCGTTCCCAAAAAAAATTTTGCTCTCGTAGTCCTTGTATTAATTGGAGCGTGAAACGGAGGGAAATTTTCAGATGATTTCGAAGAAAAAGAATAATGTTAAGGTTCAAGTCGTATACGAACCAGTGTCATTTCAAATACTAAGAAAGGAAAGAAAAAAAAAATCCGTGATGTAAGGAGTTGGAATTTGACCTCTGGGGAATGGCTGATCCATCTTCATAGGGATAAATTTTAAGTAAGTAAAACCAAATGGTGTCTGAGGAGATAAATGGAGATCTATCTGCCTAATTCTCTGAAAAAGCAAAGGGAACGCCAATCGAACATTGAAAAACGAAACTACTTCGTCAAACGTTTACTTGTAAAGTAGGATGTCAGAAGGGGGATTTAGTGGCAAGAAATCTGCTTGAAAATTCAATAATTATGTTGGAAAATAAGATCATTGCTGGAAGAAAACAAGACAGGTACATGACAAAGGTGCAATCTCGTGGCTTAGGTTTTTTATTTCAAGGAAGCTGGTTTAGTTATTTTGGTGACGGAGTGACAAGAACATTGGGGAAACAATGGTGTACTTAACCTTATCTTTTTTTAAGGAGTTTTTGTACTTATGGGAATCTGTTCCGCCAAGGAGGAAGGAAATAGTGATTTAGGTCATGTACCTTCACATTATAAAAACGTTTACTGAATAGTTTTTTGACCTTTTTCATTCATAATTAAGTAAACTTTTTAAAAATAAAATCGGAAAAGCTGATAAAACGGTGACGTACATAATCTTCCATTAGCAAAAGCATGGGAAGACACTGCGGGCGTGGCTGGGTCGTGAGAGAAGGGTGGACTGTGTAAACTCATCAATTTTATGCCTTTAAGGCCACCTAACTGATATTGTTTCATACTGGGCGAATTCTTAAAGTGACCCGAAAGCTTTAACCCTGAAGGTAAATATTTACTTTCAAAATTAGCTTTTTTTTTATTTTGTTTTCTTACGAAAAGACAATTATTTTGAGCAAACACATGAAAGTTTGTTGCTTAAATTTCGTTGAATGAAACCCAAGGACAAACCTCAGTCGTCCTCTGTCGGACGCTCGGTTAACTAACCTAAATTTTTATTTGCAAAAAGTCTTCAACACCCAATTTCCAATTAATTTATTCACTTCGATAAGAGCATTTTCGTTTCAAGGAACTCAAGGTATAGGAGGCGTAGAATTAATAAAACGTTTCTGACGTTTCAGATATGATTTGGCGAGGTCGTACGTTTCCTACACGCACCCCATTCAACGGAACCCGTATTTAGGATCTTAATTAAGACGAATTAATCCCTCACTTTCCTCTTCAAAAATTAGCTCTGACATCGATTTGAATCCACGGGGCAATTAAGAGAACTTTATAATTAAATTTTCCTCAATTAACAATACTTACTTTTCGAATTTAAATTTTTTTCCTCTTTTATTACTAACATTATTATAAACTTCAATTTAAATTAATATCCTGATATTTCAAATTTGTTGAGTTTCATTTTTTCAATTAAAGTTTTAATAAAATGTTTTTTCTACCTATTTTCCAACGTTTTTTAAATTTTCCTATCGTCCACTGAGAGAGGGAAACCAGTGGTCGAGAAGCCTCCTTCTGTCTTTCCTCTCTCAGCTCACGAAAAAAATTGATGGTACGCTAAATTTGGCCCGTTTCGAGTGGCTTAGGTGGGCGAAACTATTTTTCTCTTCCTTAATATTTACTTTAATTTAAATAAATAATGTTTTTTCTCTCCTTTGAGGAAGTTCCCATCGGGGTCAGCTCCTGAACTTTTTTAGGGCTGAAGTAAAAACCGTTTATTCTCACGTTAAATTATAAAAACATTCGTGACTAACTATAATAAACATTGATTTACAAGATATAAATCGCCTATTAAATGTTTCAATCTGTATGAAAAAAAAAAACTTGTTTAATTTGTCAATCACAAAATTTTTATTTCGCTTATAAATTTTCTTTTATAAATAAACAAATGTATTAAAAATTCATGTGTGGGAAATTTTAAAGGGCATTAGTTTCTTTATCGACCAGCATGAATTGATATGAGGACATTGACATTTGAAAAAAAAATAAGTATTCTGGAAAGTAAAATTGGTTTTTTTTTCTTTCTTTTTCTTTTTTTGGGTTCACGTTTTTTTAATTTATATCTGATTGGATCGATCGTTTCTTTGAATATTTCCCTAATGAGACGTTGTTGAATTCCAACCGAGTTGTCAGAAATTAAGGGATTCAGCACGTTTCACTTTGACTATGTTTTTATTCAAAGACGTTCAAGACCTTCTGACAAAACTAATAAGGACGGGGTCATGCCCGTATTGTCCCTCCTTCATCATGAAATAATGGATGCCAGATTATTAAAAAAAAACTTTTTAAACAAAATTCTTAAGATGACGGTTGTAAAATCAAGGTGGTCTTTCAATAGGGAGCGTTCGAGATAAAGGGAAATAAGTGGCTCTCTTTTTATCGACACTGGACTTCAATGGATTTCGGAACGGCTTCAAATTTCCTTACCTTCCTCGTCCCGATCGTCGTCCTCCTTGACCATTACTGGCTAAAATATATTGCCAAGGATATTTTTACCTACAAACTAACCTTTTGTTTGACAATAGATAGGAATTTCGATCGAAATTTTTGTTGTTTCGATTACGCAATTTTTGATTGCCGATCGGAAAAAAGGGCAACGTAATTTAAAACATGCTACGAGTTACACATTTTATTAATCGTCTAAGGCGTGAGATTAGAATCAGTTGCAACCTGATCCGATGGGCGTGACTGATAGTAACATTTGTGCGTTACGTTTTCTACTTTCATATTAAAATAGACGTATTTTCTAAGAAAATGTCTCCTAACAAGTGTCTATTCAGTCGAAGGTACTGAGTAGGTGGTTAATTGAATTTTTTCACTATCTGGAAAAAAACGTAGATTGCTACATTGAACACGCAAAACGCTATTTTTTAAAAATTACATCAATAAACTCTGAAATGTGCTATTTTTTTAATAGAAATTGTGCACTCAGGCAGGTTTCTTATTGAGATTTGAATAAACTCCGTGTTTTTTAAAAGGTCAGAGAATGAGTTTGGAATACTGAATGGAGTTTTCTCAAGCGGTAGCTTTAATAGTGAACATAAAACAATTTTTTTCAAACTATTACTTTCATAGGTTATTAAATTCAAATAATTTACATTGTAAAAAAGGTCGAGAACTGTTGAATCGGATAAAATGGATTTTATTCAACGTTTTATTAGTTCAATTAAAAATCCTTTTTTTCTCTCTCTCTCTCCCTCCTTCTCCACATGAATAAATCTCGTTAAACTCAGCCTTTTGACTGGCAATTCAATTTAAAATCAAATATTATTGAGAAAATAAAAAGTAATGGTTTATAAAATTTCTAGCGTTGTTTAAGGAAAAATAAATGGATGAAATAGGCCTGCATAGGAGATCATTTACATTTTCTGATCTAGTTTTGTTTTGTAATTATGCAACTGTTGTCAATCTGAGAGAGATTTATTTCATTAGTCCTCCTGTCATCGACTATTAAAATGCGAAGTTGCGCAACCCATTAAAGAAAGAGCATGAAGGATTCAATCAGTGTAAATTCATGTTTCTATTCTGTCTGATCGATCTATTTTCTTTCATTTTTTAGGCATTCTTCCAAAGAAGGAAAAATTTTTTTTACGACCACTGTTTTATGAATGCCATCCCTTCAGATCAAAAAGACCGGTCTCAATAACTGCCATGCGTGGCCAATTATCTTTTTTCAGGAAGTTCTCCAGCTTCATTTATTCTTACCTTGTTTCAAAATAAAATTAAATACTTTATTGGCTCGGAAATGGGGAAAAAACATTGTACCTACTTATAAAATTCCTAGGAAATTTAGTATTTACTGTCGCAATATCGGTCCTTACTCGTTATCCAAAGGTAACCCGCTTGTACTCAAGATTTGAATAAAATGTACACTAACTAGGTCAATGCGAATAACCGCCTTTTCTTTTTTTAAGTATTATTTTATGGAAATGAATATCGAAAAAATTTGGCTTTTATGGAGATTGAAAAAGTTTTTCATTTTTCAAATTTGCGCTTGGGTTTGAAAATTAAAATGCTGAGGAGGGGAAAAAAAGAGTTATTATCTTGCTACAAAAAAAAAAGAACAACAATGAAAAGTGTGGAGAGAAGAGGGGGAAAAAATATTTCTTTTGTTTTGACACAGACAATATTTTAGGCTGAAGGGGGTCTTATTGCTGTGTGGTAGGTGGTTTTTGTCTTCAAGCGAACAATGTGTAAAACCAACGCCCTCTTGTTAATTATCAGCGTTCATTTTTATTCAAACCTATATTTTTCCCTTATATATAAAAATTATAAAATATACATTAAAAGAGGATTTTTTTTGTGTGAATAACTGTCCAAAACTTCCTATTGGTTTTGGACCAATTATTGGAACAAAGGGACTTTTTAGGCTAAAGTGCCCCCTTGCCACAGTAATGGAGGATCGCCTGAATTATTCAAACAGCCGAGACGAAATCGATTGTGCTCTGAAAACTCCCTCAGAAGACTCAGATTAATTAGTAATTTCATTATTTCGTATTAAAAACAAAATATAAAATTCACAATACAATCTTTAAATTGATGTTCATTTAATTTTTTTATTTTTATCCGGCAGAAAGGAAAATTAATATTTTCATTAAAAAATGTAGGGGAAAATACATGACCTTGATATGAAATCCCTTGGGAGGTGAGATCCATTGCGTCACTAATGGACAGCGCACCAAGCGGAAATTATTTAAGACTGCCCGTGTAATCTAATTTATTTCTAATGACTTCAAAAAAGGTATTCAACAAGTAAATTAAAGCTAAAAGGTTTTTCATAAAAAAGCAACTTCGGAATTCCCAGGAGCACTCGGACTCTGGAATGGAATACATTTTACCTGACGAAGAGCTAACATAAATTTCGTTCTTCCCGCATTCCGTGAACCCTCCCCGCCCATAATTTCGTTGAAGCACTGTTCCCAGGCTTGAAGCCTAAGCTATTTTACATTCCTTTTTTTATATATTATTTTTGAGCTTCGAATAAGAGGGAAAGAAGGGCTGTATTGCAATGTTTTCCATTGCCACGTTTAAAAAAGTAGATTGGACGAAATGAGCTGTTAAAGTCTTCGTTAAAGATTTTTTCTTTTTCAAAAATTTACTCGAAATCGTACATCAATGACTTGGAAAAACAGTTTCTAAAGGTTCATAAAACAACGTCGAATGAGAACAGATTAGCAGAGTTAGCTTCCAGAGCGATTTAACTGTTTTCTCGGTAGTCGTAAACAAAGGTCGATTTAGCGCTGTTTATTTCAGCATCTTTCACAATCTAGTTCAAACAGTACGTAAAAATTTGTAATAAAAAAACAAGGTTTTGTCTAGAAAATTTTTTAGTTTTTAGAGTTTGCTTGAATTTGTTTATGTGACGTATGAAGGTGAATTTCAGACTGATTTACAATGGGTTTTTAAAAACGATAGTGTCAAAAAGTGGATTATAATCTAAATTTTAAGATCCTATTAGGTGTGAGAAGGTCGTGAGTATGGTTTATACATATGTTGCTCTCCTGAGACAGGTACATGCGAGTCTCGCTGATATTAAGGAGGAGACGGCCTAACCAAGGTTCCGACCTCATTTTCAAGACAGGAACTTCTAGACGTTTTGAAGTATCGAAAAGGGCTTTGTTTTAAGAGTAGAAGATTTATTGGGGTTTAGTGGGGCTCTATGTCAGAGGTTATGGCTTCGGTCAAGTCTAGCCGCCACCTTCATTTGTACATCCCGACAGGTAGATGAAGATAAATTGTATGGATTTTGTGCAACTATGCAACTAGTTGATTTAAACGAGCTTGACAGATAAAACGACCGGGATTTTTCACAACACTCCATGAGAGACAGTATCACCGGATATCTTGAGAGCCTGAGAGGGTTGAAAGTTCATGAGTGGCAATCTAACCATTAGCCATTGAAGAAGATGTTTGAAATCTGTCGCAAGTGGTGTAAGATAAACTCTGTCTTGCCGTCTAATCTTCAATCATCACTAATCGTTACGTGAACCAGAATGTTCTTCGTGGTTCCGGGTTGAAAATGTCCCAATCCCGAATCATCCTTTAAAAAATGGATCCACTGCCCAGCCGATCTTCACAAAGATACTGAAGATTTAGAATCCATCGAAGCAGATATTTCAGATTGAACACCGCAAGTTCAAAAACACATCCATTTTTAAAACTTTTACGGTGATAAAATAGAATTTATAGTTTATTTGTTCACCGTGGGGAGTTCGAAAGGAAAAGGGAGCTTATAAAAACTAGAGAAGGGGGATCCGTTGGGTGATTTAGAATAGGCTGCTTTAGTTCAACCTGGAAAAACGGGAGCTTATTACAAAATGGCTCTTCTTCTTACTTTGTAGGAGTTTATTAAAAGATCGTAAATATTTCTTTTAATATCAGCCTCTTCCTTTACTACTTCGAGATAATCGTTCTTTCTTGTTAATAATTCAAAAAGCAATTATTTAAATTTATACGACGGAAATGGTTCAGCCTCTACTTTGTTTTCTGTGAGAGCTCTATTGTTGCTTTTTGAAACAACCAAGATTCTCTTCTATAAACGATAATTCTAATAAATATATCAAAATAAACTTATGTGTATAATTTACAATATTAGAAAGTCCTTCACCTTTTGCAAAAACCTAAATAAGTTAAAAGTATCAAACATTTTTTTAAAGCACAAAAGTATTTTGAAAAAGGAGAAACGTTAAGAGAAAAACCGTGTTATGTCGAGCACGTTTTTCTCGGGCGAGTTCGAACCTGAAGGATCGAGAAAGGCTTTAATTAGCGCGTTTTAACCAACATAATTTGCTAAAGGTCGACCCTCCCTCATCTCGCCTCCTTTTGACGTCCGCTCGGAGGCCCGTATAAGCTCAAGAGTTTCCAAAGGAGGTAATAAATCTTAAACTCGGCTGACACGTCGACGCCTATCAAGATGGAATAAGAACTTAGCTAATCCGACGTTGAAATAAAAGTAGAAGCAAATGACAAGAATGGAGAACATGCAAATAATAACCGTCAAAAAATTCCCCTTTCCTTTTCTCAAGTTCTTTTAAATTTCATTTTGCAAACTAAATTGAATTTTGGAAGCAGGGAAAGTTTTCCATCGTAAAATGGTTTTTCCCCATAAAAAATTCAATCATTAAAGGAAACAGCAAATACAACCTATAGGTTTATTACGTGAGATGTAGAATTTATCGAGTTATTTTCGCTCTGTTTTCAAAGCACTTCCGATATCAAATGACAAGGTGCGTACGTACCTGAGACGGGTGTGTTATTTATTGTGTCAAGGATGATTCAAGGACGTCCTTTTTTTCTTCTTTTTTTTCCAAACGAGATCGTTCCATCTACCGCCCCTTAAAGATAAAACCCTTTTTATTCGGTAGATTGTCATGATAATGAGCTACTCCCACGATATTGTCCAAAAAAGAATCCGGCCGACTCCACTTTCTTGCCTTCTGGTTCTTGTTATTTATGTTAATCTCTTTTATAGTAATGGAACGCGGTGTTTAGACAAGAAAGGCTGATGTAATTGCATGGTGAAACATAATGTACAAAAGAAAATTACTAAAAAAATAAATAAATAAAATCCTCGTTAAGAACAAGCTAAAATTGGCAATATTTTGTATAAATTTCTCCATAATTTACCCTCCAGTGCCATGATTGGTATAAAATAGATTTATGGTAAAATCAGTTTAGTTTCCGCCATTTTTCCCTACAAAACGTTTAAGATTGGGAATAATTAGGGTTCGAAACTATTAAAAATAAAATTTTCATTTAACCAATAATAGAGGAAGAAATTACTGTGATGACGGGTATCTCACGACGCGTTCGGCTTAAAAAACCTTCAGGTGAGCTATTCCCTATCACAATATCTATCTTTTCACTAAAACCTATCTCCGAGAGATTTAGTGGAAACGCGGGAAGCCGGAAACAAACCGTCTCCCTAAAGCTCCGCCGCCACCGTTCTCCAAGAGATTGAGCACTCACCTCCTCATTATTGGTTTTTAATTTTATGACAGATTTGCTGCCATGGCATTACTTTACATTTACATTTTAATTATATTGCGTCTAATATTCCGCAAAGGATTGATTTATTATCACAATTAACCAATAATAGAGGAAGAAATTACTGTGATGACGGGTATCTCACGACGCGTTTCGGCTAAAAAACCTCTTCAGGTGAGCTATTCACTCTATCACAATCATTTAAAAACCAATAATGAGGTGGTGAGTGGCTCTATCTCTTGGAGAACGGTGGCGGCAGTGAGCTTTAGGGAGACGGTTGTTTCCGGCTTCCCGCTGTTCCACTAAATCTAGGAGATAGGTTCACAGTGAAAAGATAGAAATGATTATCGTTATCACAGTCATTTCTTCCTCTATTATTGGTTAATTGTTTGATAATAAAAGCAATCCTTTGCG
>JACGAQ010002092.1:0-46398 GCA_014119065.1 Orius insidiosus | reverse complement strand
TCATTACAATTCATTAGATTATGCAAAGTTTTCCGGCTAATTCTTATAGTTATGAAGCGGGGGAGGAAAATTGAAAACAAGTTCTGTATTTTCTTAAAGGAAGGTGTTTATAACATTCAGCTTTGTAACCTTTCTCAAAAAATTTAAAATATTATATCATGTATAACTTTAATTGGGTGATTCGATAAATAACAAAAAGGAATTCTTTATTCAAGTAAAAGTTGCCTAAGACATGAACATGAACGAAAGTCATTAGATTTTTCGAGGATGCTTCTCGTTCTGCTGCGTTCAGGAGGCTTCTTTCGGTGCGAGTCGAAGTCTTTCGTGGGAAAAAAAAGAAGTAGCCATCGACTGATCATCGTTTTTAAACCAAGCCAAATGCTACCTCTTTTTTTTTTTTTTTTTTTTTTTGTTTTTTTTTTTTTTTTTTTTTTTTTTTATTTATTTACAAACATTATTACAACAAATTAAATTTTACAAAAGTTAAAATAAAACATGGTCGTGTTGGTTCTTCCTTTCTTAGCGGTCGTCTACTTTTCTTTCCAGAGTTGGTGATGTCCTTCTTCGTGCAAATCCGCTTTTATCGCTTCGTACTTCGTGATTTCGTCCCTTTTTTGGGGTTGCGATCTTTTTTATCGGCCGGGTCCTCCTTTCCGTGTTCTGAAGTCTCCGGACTAATTCAGGATCTCCCTGCACCACATTCCAGGCCTGGAGACGTTCGCACCTGACGTACCGTAGATACCGAACTCTCTCAAAATGTTAGAAGCCATTTCCGGCGGAAGGTCTCGGATGAAGTCTCTTTGCTGTTGCTGTTGGTTTCGGCGTCCGTCGTTTTCCATTTTCTCAAGCGATGACTCTTGGGAAGTGAAAGGTAATTTGAGAGCCTTGGCCAAAAGACTCATACAGACAGCGCCCTCTGCCGAACCGAGGAACTTCAATCCCTTTTCCCAAATTTTTTGAATTATATTTACTTCCCGTTCATAATTCGATTCTTTTTAGGTTTTGAAAAGCCATTTTGGTGCATGGACTGCGGAAGGCGCTACGCTCATAAACGTGGTCTTTTACGCCACACGAAGTTCGAATGCGGAAAGGAACCTTCGTTCTTCTGCCCTCATTGCCCATACAGGGCCAAAGTCAAAGATGCCCTTAAAAGCCACATAATTTTTAGGCACAAAAACTTAAAAATTTATCAATGAATGTAATGGATCTAGTCATGGGTATAATAACCCTAGAGTCTCTTTTATTCCTAAATTCTCCGAAAAAAAATTTGTTATGTTTTTTGGTTTATTTGAATTTGAATAAAGAAATAAGTGGAAGTATTCTTCATCTCTTGTGTACTTATGCTGGTGAAAAAGAGGCTGTTGAGCATGGATGTTGCCACGGGATGCTTCCTAATCTTCAGGCACCAGACATCTTACCACTTAAGCGCTATATTGGCTTACATTTTTCCTTTTCTTTTTTTCAGTGAAGCCTTTCGGTTGCACAAACTGTGAGAAACGATACGTAAAAAAGAATCCCTGAGACGTCACATAATACGCGTGCGGGAAAGCTCCTTCGTTCTTCTGCCGTTTGTCCATACAAAGCTACCTACAGAAACGACCTTAAAATCCACGCTTTTAAGAGACATAACATATCGCTTTATTCTTCAAACTCTGTAACCCAATAAACAATTTTTTTAAATGTTTCTACACATTATTTAACTATAAACAATTTTTTTTACTGTTTATTTTAGGTTGGAAACGCTTCGGATGCGAAGGGTGCGGCAAAAGTTATAAACTTCTCTCGTCCTTAAAGAGCCATCAAAAACACGAATGTGGAAAAGAAGCTTCTTTACTTTGCACATTTTGTAACCATAAATTTCTTCTTCGTCATCATTTAAAAAGACATGTCAACCATTCATAAATTTACTATGAATAATTAAGTCGTTTGAAATACTGATTAGATTTTATTGAAATCCAGCACTGCCATTTTCCTGGCAGACCATTCGCTTGCTAAAGATGCAGTAGAAGATACGTTGTTGATGATACAATTTAGCTAAAGCGAAGATTCACGCAGCTTTTTTCTAATAATTCTAATTTTCTTTTCTGTTTCTTCATTTTTTTAGGAGAAGTAAGCCATATATGCCAGAGGTGTCTAAACGATACAAAAGCAACACCGCCCTTCGCCGCCACTTAAAGTACGACTGCGGAAAAGACCCGTCTTTCATTTGCCCTTTATGTCCTTACAGATGCAAGCAGAAAATACATCTGCAAGCCCACGCTTTACGTCACCATGTCAGTCTTTAGGAACGCCATTTAAACGGTTTTTTAATATTTGTTTTCTGTTTTTAGGGGAGACGTTACGAGTTAATAGTATCCCAGAAAACATCTTGAACCATGCGTCATAAAGACTCGAAAACATTCTGCAACTGCATATATTCTTAATAATAAATATTACAAAATCTCTTATTTTTCATTCACATTCTCATTGCTTGAATAACTCGATTAGACGTGATTTTTTTTCGTGAAACATTCGGCCCACTCTTTTTCGGTTGAGTTTTGATTAGTTCAATCTTAATTCTTGAAGTTCTTTCTACATTCTAATGAACTAATTTTTTTTCTCTTCTATTTTAGGTAAACTCAACAGTTCGGATGCTTCTGCGGAAGAAGTTATGTCAACAAGAAGTCGCTGATACGCCACCAGAACTCCTGCAGAAAAAACATGATGTAAATCCCATAGGAACCTTTTTTCTTTAAAAAAAAAAGCAAATTAATATCATTTGTAGGCAGTTCGTTTGGCTCTTGCACAAAGGTCTAATATCTTCTTTTTTTAGGGCAAAATAAAAAGCACCAATGTAGTTATTGTTCTTATTCTTCCGGACGAAAATTCAACATCAGAAGACATTATGCGACCGTTCATCAATTGCTATATACAAAATCTCAATGAGAAAATAGGAAAAAACAGGAGAGATGGAAGTGTTTTTCATGTTAAAATAAGTTTGCACAATAAATGAATTATTTATATGCAGAAATCTTTTTTTTTTTTTCGTTTCCTCCTAATTTGCCCTTCTACATGAGCTAATCATCGAGATATTAGGAATGAAAAAGATTTGAGAATACATTAGTAAGTATTAAGTATCAGCAGACCAATGTTTATAACCTGACCTCTGACTATAACCTTCTTCAGGAAAATTAGAATATTCGTATTTTGATAAAACAGATTATTTGAAAATGAAAATATTATTTTCAAATTGGACATTAAAAATCATGGACTAAAATAAATAAATTAATAATAATAGTTCGGTGATTTTTACAGGCTTTTCGGTGTTCTGAGTTCAGGATACTACATTCGTTGCATGGTTCGATGTCTTTATAAAAAAAAAAAGTAGCAAGAGACTGGTCTTCAAATTTATAACCTAGCCAGAAGCTACCTTTTTTTTTCTTTTTTTATTTATTTATTTTATTTACAAACAATATTTACAACAAAATTAAATTTTACAAAATAAAAATAAATTCAAGATGGTCGTGTTGATTCTTCCTTTCTTAACAGTCGTCTACTTTTTCTCTCCAGAGTTGGTGATGTCCTTCTTCGTGCAGATCCGCTTTTTTTGCTTCGTACTTAGTGATTTGCTCCCTTTTGTAGGGTCGACGTTCTTCTTCTATCGGCCGGGTCTCCTTTCCGTGTTTTGGAGTCTCCGGACCAATTCCGGATCTCCCTGCACGACATTTTCCCAGGCCTGGGAGACGTTGCGCACCTGACGTACTGTGGAAACCGGAACTCTTCTCAAAATATTTGAAGCCATCTCCGGCGGAAGGTCTCGGATGAAGTCTCTTTGCTGTTGCTGTTGGTTTCGGCGTCTGTCGTTTTCCATTTTTCTCAAGCGAGTGACTCTTGGGAAGTGGAAGGTAATTTCGAGAGCCTTGGCCAAAAGGACTCATACATACAGCGCCCTCTGCCGATCCGAAGAATTTCAAATCCTTTTCTGCTAAATTCCCCTCTTTCCCTATTTTTACCAATTTTTAAAAATAATGTCGGACAGCATTCTTTTAAAAGCTTAACGTTTGCCCAGGAGATAGCATTTAAAATTTATTTATATAACTTGAAATTTAAATTCATAACAATAAAAAATTGATTTCATTTTCGTTCTACGCAGTCCATAAAAACGATCACCAGTTTTTTTAAAAAAAGACTCGTTTAAACAAAAGCGAAGAGATTTCATCAATTAGGAAAACCTAAAACATAATTTAATTTATCTTATTAAATAAAGATGAACAGTAAAAAAAAATTTTAAAAATGCTGCCTGACAATATTAGGAAATTGGTGAAAAATTTCCCTGTTCCACAGGGCGCTGTATGTATGAGTCCTTTGGCCAAGGCTCTCGAAATTACCTTCCACTTCCCAAGAGTCACTCGCTTGAGAAAAATGGAAAACGACGGACGCCGAAACCAACAGCAACAGCAAAGAGACTTCATCCGAGACCTTCCGCCGGAGATGGCTTCTAACATTTTGAGAAGAGTTCCTGTTTCAACGGTTCGTCAGGTGCGAAACGTCTCCCAGGCCTGGGAAAATGTCGTGCAGGGAGACCCCGAACTAGTCCGGAGACTCCAAAACACAGAAAGGAGACCCGGCCGATAGAAGAAAGAAGATCATCGACCCTAAAAAAGGGAGCTAATCACTAAGTACGAAGCGAAAAAAGCGGATCTACACGAAAAATGACATCACCGATTCTGGGGAGAAAAGTAGACGACTGCTGAGAAAGGAAGAACCAACACGACCATGTTGAATTTATTTTTAACTTTTGTAAAATTTAATTTTGTTGTAAATAATGTTTGTAAATAAATAAAAAATAAAAAGAAAAATAAAAATAAATAAAAAAGGACGTAGCATTCGGCTTGGTTTTAAAAAGATGATCAGTCGATGGCTACTTCTTTTTTTTCCCCACGAAAGACATCGACTCTGTACGAAAGAAGCATCCTGAACGCAGCAGAACGAGAAGCATCCTTGAAAAATCTAATGGCTTTCAATCGATTTTTTTTTGTCTTAGGCAACTTCTACTTGAATAAATAATTCCTTTATTGTTTTTTTTATCAAATTTGCTAATTAAAGTTATTCAAAATATAATAATTTCAATTTTTTGAGAAAGGTTACAATGCGGATGGTTATAAACATTTGCCTTTAAGAGGAAAGTCCGTGTCAAGTGTGGAGTTTTTTAGCGAGACAGAAGATAGCAGTAGAGAGAGAGAAGTTCAAATTTTAGGCCCCTCTAGCTCTGTCAAATATCATCCGATTTTAATTTTGAAAAGTGATTTATTTATGTTACAGCATTTTGAATAGCTGTAGGCAGCAAAATTATAATTTTTCCGGCCGGAAAACGGAAAATTTTCTCGGAAAATTTTTCTTAATTAAAAATTCAAAAATGTCTCTAAGCACCAGGTATCACCAAAATTACAGAATCCGAATCTGTTTTCAAAATTCAAATCGGTTGAAAACTCGCGTCCGAAACCGTAGAATCGGCAAACTTCAAAGGAAAAATGCAATATTCGATTTGACCCTCCGGGTCTGGAAGACCCTTCCCCAAAAACCCGACGTCGATAACTTCTTTAAGGAAGTAAAAAAATTTCCGAGAGTCAAGATGTTGAAAAGTAGAGGAGTGAGGAAGGAATCATAGACGGTGGACGGCTTGCATTTTTCCTTTGAAGTTTGCCGATTCTACGGTTTCGGACGCGAGTTTTCAACCGATTTGAATTTTGAAAACAGATTCGAGATGTAGATTTTTCAGGTTTTCGGCAATGTAAAATCTACATCTCATATCATTCACGGCAGAGGAAAAAATACTCAAAACAGATTCGGATTCTGTAATTTTTGGTGATACCTGGTGCTTAGAGACATTTTTGAATTTTTAATTAAGAAAAATTTTCCGAGAAAATTTTCCTTTTTCCGGCCGGAAAAATTATAATTTTGCTGCCTACAGCTATTCAAAATGTTGTAACATAAATAAATCACTTTTCAAAATTAAAATCGGATGATATTTGACAGAGCTAGAGGGGCCTAAAATTTGAACTTCTCTCTCTCTCTCTAATGTTATCTTCCCTCTCTGTCGGATGCCTAGTTCCACTATCCCCTTAAGAAAATACAAGAACTAGTTTTCAATTTTCCTCCCCCGCCTCCTAAACACTAAGAATTAGCCGGAATATAAATCCGGAAAACTTTGGCAAAATGTAATGATGAAAAATTCTGGGAAAAGACCCATTTGACACGGGATAACCGGAAGGTTCTTTTAAAGAATAGATTTCAATTTTACTGGGAATATATCTGGCGATTTGCCCACTTTACTCATGAGAACAAAAAGATAGCCAAGTTAAAATCATTTTATTTAGAATGCTACATTTTTATAAAATGTGTGATAATTCTTTGGTCAATGCCGTCGGTTAGTCAAGTATATTTATTTTCTATCTGCTGATGCAGAGGTTTACTTGTTAAGGCTTTTCCTCCGGAGAATTGGTGCCCCAAAATTCCAACGGCCCTATGGGTTTTCTATGAGTTTAGGAAGCAGAGTTTTGTATAGTTTTCATTCGAAAAATCTCATGGCTTTTGTTTATAACCTGACCATCTACGAATGTAACCTTCCACCCAAAATTCGTCAAAATTTACATTTTCTTGAAAAAGCCTTATTGTTTGGGGAATGAAACGAAAAAGTTCTGTTTTTATCTTATAGACAATTATCATACCTATGTAGGCACAAAAATCAATAAATCTTAAAAACCAAAAACGCCCTAGATTTATCCATAACATACTCAAGAAAAGAATTATCATACATTTATAGCTTTCAAATTAAAATGTTTTCTAACTTAGTATAGTTTTCGTTTTGTTCGTAAGAGTTAAGTGGGAAAATCGCCTGATATATTCTCAGTAAATCTGAAATCTATTTTTAAAAGAACCTTCCGTTTATCCCATGTCAAATGGGTCTTTTCCCAAGATTTTTCAACATTACATTTCATTACATTTTGCCTGTATTCCGAATTTATATTCCGACTAATTCTTAGTGTTTAGGAGGCGGGGAGGAAAATTGAAAACTAATTCTTTGTATTTTCTTAAAGGGAATTGTTTATAACCTTCAGCTTTGTTACCTTTCTCAAAAAATTTAAAATATTATATCATGAATAACTTTAATTAGGTAATTCGATAAATAACAAAAGGGAATTCAAGAACAAGTTGCCTTAGACACAAAAATCGAACGAAAGTCATGAAAAACGAAAATTGAACGAAAGTCATGAGAAATGAAAATTGAAAGAAAGTCTCGAAAATCGACGAATAATAATAATTCGGTTATTTTTAAAGGCTTTTCGTTGTTCTGAGTTCAGGATACTACATTCGTTGAATGGGTGATGTCTTTTATAAAAAAAAAAAGTAGCCAAAGACTGGTCTTCAAATTTATAACCAAGCCAGAAGCTACCTCCTTTTTTTTTTTTTTTTTTTTTTTTTTTTAATTTTTTTTTTAATTTTATTCTTACAAATTAATAATATATACAAAAATAATACAAAAATTTTTAAAAAATCCCTCGTGGGTCGTCGTTTCTTCTTTCATGGTTGCGGTCGTCTATCTTTCTTCCCTTATTCGGTGATGTCCTGCTCGATGTTGATGACTCCGCTAATGTAGCTTGGTAATGTTGTTTTTGTTATTTTCCTGGGACATTCCTTTCGATTTCCTTATCTGCCTGGTCTCCTCTCCGTCATTTGAATTTTCCGCACTAACTCTGGGTCTCCCTGCACCACATTCTCCCACTCCGGGGAGACGTTTCGGACTTGCCGTAATGTGGAAGCAGGGACTCCTCTTAAAATATGTGATGCCATCTCTGGCGGGAGGTCTCTGATGAAGTCCCTTCGACGTTGTTCGTTTTGGCGTCTGTCGTTTTCCATGGTTAGCGCAAGACTGAGTTGACTGGGAGGAAGGTAATGTTAGGGTCTTCGGCTTCCAATCTTACAGCGCCCTCTGGATCGAAAAATTTACCTTTGTTCCCCAAAATTTTCTTTCACCAAGTTGTCTGACTAAATGCTCGCTTGCGAATCTCATATAACCTTCCTAAGCATTCAATAACTTTTTTATTTTTTTTTTTAGATCTAAAACGTTACAAATGCAACAATTGCGATTTAAGGTACGCCAAAAAGAGCACTCTCACAAGACACGTGAGGTACGAATGCGGCCTCGAACCGACCTTTTTCTGCAATCTCTGCCCTTTCAAGTTTAAACACCGGAGCAGCCTTAACCGCCACATCATTTTACGCCACCATCATTAATTTTTCCGCCAAAAAAATAATAAGCTTTGTTTCAGGAGTTAAAATGTAGATTTTTCAGGTTTTCGGCAATGTAAAATCTACATCTCATATCATTCACGGCAGAGGAAAAAAATACTCAAAACAGATTCGGATTCTGTAATTTTTGGTGATACCTGGTGCTTAGAGACATTTTTGAATTTTTAATTAAGAAAAATTTTCCGAGAAAATTTTCCTTTTTCCGGCCGGAAAAATTATAATTTTGCTGCCTACAGCTATTCAAAATGTTGTAACATAAATAAATCACTTTTCAAAATTAAAATCGGATGATATTTGACAGAGCTAGAGGGGCCTAAAATTTGAACTTCTCTCTCTCTCTCTAATGTTATCTTCCCTCTCTGTCGGATGCCTAGTTCCACTATCCCCTTAAGAAAATACAAGAACTAGTTTTCAATTTTCCTCCCCCGCCTCCTAAACACTAAGAATTAGCCGGAATATAAATCCGGAAAACTTTGGCAAAATGTAATGATGAAAAATTCTGGGAAAAGACCCATTTGACACGGGATAACCGGAAGGTTCTTTTAAAGAATAGATTTCAATTTTACTGGGAATATATCTGGCGATTTGCCCACTTTACTCATGAGAACAAAAAGATAGCCAAGTTAAAATCATTTTATTTAGAATGCTACATTTTTATAAAATGTGTGATAATTCTTTGGTCAATGCCGTCGGTTAGTCAAGTATATTTATTTTCTATCTGCTGATGCAGAGGTTTACTTGTTAAGGCTTTTCCTCCGGAGAATTGGTGCCCCAAAATTCCAACGGCCCTATGGGTTTTCTATGAGTTTAGGAAGCAGAGTTTTGTATAGTTTTCATTCGAAAAATCTCATGGCTTTTGTTTATAACCTGACCATCTACGAATGTAACCTTCCACCCAAAATTCGTCAAAATTTACATTTTCTTGAAAAAGCCTTATTGTTTGGGGAATGAAACGAAAAAGTTCTGTTTTTATCTTATAGACAATTATCATACCTATGTAGGCACAAAAATCAATAAATCTTAAAAACCAAAAACGCCCTAGATTTATCCATAACATACTCAAGAAAAGAATTATCATACATTTATAGCTTTCAAATTAAAATGTTTTCTAACTTAGTATAGTTTTCGTTTTGTTCGTAAGAGTTAAGTGGGAAAATCGCCTGATATATTCTCAGTAAATCTGAAATCTATTTTTAAAAGAACCTTCCGTTTATCCCATGTCAAATGGGTCTTTTCCCAAGATTTTTCAACATTACATTTCATTACATTTTGCCTGTATTCCGAATTTATATTCCGACTAATTCTTAGTGTTTAGGAGGCGGGGGAGGAAAATTGAAAACTAATTCTTTGTATTTTCTTAAAGGGAATTGTTTATAACCTTCAGCTTTGTTACCTTTCTCAAAAAATTTAAAATATTATATCATGAATAACTTTAATTAGGTAATTCGATAAATAACAAAAGGGAATTCAAGAACAAGTTGCCTTAGACACAAAAATCGAACGAAAGTCATGAAAAACGAAAATTGAACGAAAGTCATGAGAAATGAAAATTGAAAGAAAGTCTCGAAAATCGACGAATAATAATAATTCGGTTATTTTTAAAGGCTTTTCGTTGTTCTGAGTTCAGGATACTACATTCGTTGAATGGGTGATGTCTTTTATAAAAAAAAAAGTAGCCAAAGACTGGTCTTCAAATTTATAACCAAGCCAGAAGCTACCTCCTTTTTTTTTTTTTTTTTTTTTTTTTAATTTTTTTTTTAATTTTATTCTTACAAATTAATAATATATACAAAAATAATACAAAAATTTTTAAAAAATCCCTCGTGGGTCGTCGTTTCTTCTTTCATGGTTGCGGTCGTCTATCTTTCTTCCCTTATTCGGTGATGTCCTGCTCGATGTTGATGACTCCGCTAATGTAGCTTGGTAATGTTGTTTTTGTTATTTTCCTGGGACATTCCTTTCGATTTCCTTATCTGCCTGGTCTCCTCTCCGTCATTTGAATTTTCCGCACTAACTCTGGGTCTCCCTGCACCACATTCTCCCACTCCGGGGAGACGTTTCGGACTTGCCGTAATGTGGAAGCAGGGACTCCTCTTAAAATATGTGATGCCATCTCTGGCGGGAGGTCTCTGATGAAGTCCCTTCGACGTTGTTCGTTTTGGCGTCTGTCGTTTTCCATGGTTAGCGCAAGACTGAGTTGACTGGGAGGAAGGTAATGTTAGGGTCTTCGGCTTCCAATCTTACAGCGCCCTCTGGATCGAAAAATTTACCTTTGTTCCCCAAAATTTTCTTTCACCAAGTTGTCTGACTAAATGCTCGCTTGCGAATCTCATATAACCTTCCTAAGCATTCAATAACTTTTTTATTTTTTTTTTTAGATCTAAAACGTTACAAATGCAACAATTGCGATTTAAGGTACGCCAAAAAGAGCACTCTCACAAGACACGTGAGGTACGAATGCGGCCTCGAACCGACCTTTTTCTGCAATCTCTGCCCTTTCAAGTTTAAACACCGGAGCAGCCTTAACCGCCACATCATTTTACGCCACCATCATTAATTTTTCCGCCAAAAAAATAATAAGCTTTGTTTCAGGAGTTAAAATGTAGATTTTTCAGGTTTTCGGCAATGTAAAATCTACATCTCATATCATTCACGGCAGAGGAAAAAAATACTCAAAACAGATTCGGATTCTGTAATTTTTGGTGATACCTGGTGCTTAGAGACATTTTTGAATTTTTAATTAAGAAAAATTTTCCGAGAAAATTTTCCTTTTTCCGGCCGGAAAAATTATAATTTTGCTGCCTACAGCTATTCAAAATGTTGTAACATAAATAAATCACTTTTCAAAATTAAAATCGGATGATATTTGACAGAGCTAGAGGGGCCTAAAATTTGAACTTCTCTCTCTCTCTCTAATGTTATCTTCCCTCTCTGTCGGATGCCTAGTTCCACTATCCCCTTAAGAAAATACAAGAACTAGTTTTCAATTTTCCTCCCCCGCCTCCTAAACACTAAGAATTAGCCGGAATATAAATCCGGAAAACTTTGGCAAAATGTAATGATGAAAAATTCTGGGAAAAGACCCATTTGACACGGGATAACCGGAAGGTTCTTTTAAAGAATAGATTTCAATTTTACTGGGAATATATCTGGCGATTTGCCCACTTTACTCATGAGAACAAAAAGATAGCCAAGTTAAAATCATTTTATTTAGAATGCTACATTTTTATAAAATGTGTGATAATTCTTTGGTCAATGCCGTCGGTTAGTCAAGTATATTTATTTTCTATCTGCTGATGCAGAGGTTTACTTGTTAAGGCTTTTCCTCCGGAGAATTGGTGCCCCAAAATTCCAACGGCCCTATGGGTTTTCTATGAGTTTAGGAAGCAGAGTTTTGTATAGTTTTCATTCGAAAAATCTCATGGCTTTTGTTTATAACCTGACCATCTACGAATGTAACCTTCCACCCAAAATTCGTCAAAATTTACATTTTCTTGAAAAAGCCTTATTGTTTGGGGAATGAAACGAAAAAGTTCTGTTTTTATCTTATAGACAATTATCATACCTATGTAGGCACAAAAATCAATAAATCTTAAAAACCAAAAACGCCCTAGATTTATCCATAACATACTCAAGAAAAGAATTATCATACATTTATAGCTTTCAAATTAAAATGTTTTCTAACTTAGTATAGTTTTCGTTTTGTTCGTAAGAGTTAAGTGGGAAAATCGCCTGATATATTCTCAGTAAATCTGAAATCTATTTTTAAAAGAACCTTCCGTTTATCCCATGTCAAATGGGTCTTTTCCCAAGATTTTTCAACATTACATTTCATTACATTTTGCCTGTATTCCGAATTTATATTCCGACTAATTCTTAGTGTTTAGGAGGCGGGGGAGGAAAATTGAAAACTAATTCTTTGTATTTTCTTAAAGGGAATTGTTTATAACCTTCAGCTTTGTTACCTTTCTCAAAAAATTTAAAATATTATATCATGAATAACTTTAATTAGGTAATTCGATAAATAACAAAAGGGAATTCAAGAACAAGTTGCCTTAGACACAAAAATCGAACGAAAGTCATGAAAAACGAAAATTGAACGAAAGTCATGAGAAATGAAAATTGAAAGAAAGTCTCGAAAATCGACGAATAATAATAATTCGGTTATTTTTAAAGGCTTTTCGTTGTTCTGAGTTCAGGATACTACATTCGTTGAATGGGTGATGTCTTTTATAAAAAAAAAAAGTAGCCAAAGACTGGTCTTCAAATTTATAACCAAGCCAGAAGCTACCTCCTTTTTTTTTTTTTTTTTTTTTTTTTAATTTTTTTTTTAATTTTATTCTTACAAATTAATAATATATACAAAAATAATACAAAAATTTTTAAAAAATCCCTCGTGGGTCGTCGTTTCTTCTTTCATGGTTGCGGTCGTCTATCTTTCTTCCCTTATTCGGTGATGTCCTGCTCGATGTTGATGACTCCGCTAATGTAGCTTGGTAATGTTGTTTTTGTTATTTTCCTGGGACATTCCTTTCGATTTCCTTATCTGCCTGGTCTCCTCTCCGTCATTTGAATTTTCCGCACTAACTCTGGGTCTCCCTGCACCACATTCTCCCACTCCGGGGAGACGTTTCGGACTTGCCGTAATGTGGAAGCAGGGACTCCTCTTAAAATATGTGATGCCATCTCTGGCGGGAGGTCTCTGATGAAGTCCCTTCGACGTTGTTCGTTTTGGCGTCTGTCGTTTTCCATGGTTAGCGCAAGACTGAGTTGACTGGGAGGAAGGTAATGTTAGGGTCTTCGGCTTCCAATCTTACAGCGCCCTCTGGATCGAAAAATTTACCTTTGTTCCCCAAAATTTTCTTTCACCAAGTTGTCTGACTAAATGCTCGCTTGCGAATCTCATATAACCTTCCTAAGCATTCAATAACTTTTTTATTTTTTTTTTTAGATCTAAAACGTTACAAATGCAACAATTGCGATTTAAGGTACGCCAAAAAGAGCACTCTCACAAGACACGTGAGGTACGAATGCGGCCTCGAACCGACCTTTTTCTGCAATCTCTGCCCTTTCAAGTTTAAACACCGGAGCAGCCTTAACCGCCACATCATTTTACGCCACCATCATTAATTTTTCCGCCAAAAAAATAATAAGCTTTGTTTCAGGAGTTAAAATGTAGATTTTTCAGGTTTTCGGCAATGTAAAATCTACATCTCATATCATTCACGGCAGAGGAAAAAAATACTCAAAACAGATTCGGATTCTGTAATTTTTGGTGATACCTGGTGCTTAGAGACATTTTTGAATTTTTAATTAAGAAAAATTTTCCGAGAAAATTTTCCTTTTTCCGGCCGGAAAAATTATAATTTTGCTGCCTACAGCTATTCAAAATGTTGTAACATAAATAAATCACTTTTCAAAATTAAAATCGGATGATATTTGACAGAGCTAGAGGGGCCTAAAATTTGAACTTCTCTCTCTCTCTCTAATGTTATCTTCCCTCTCTGTCGGATGCCTAGTTCCACTATCCCCTTAAGAAAATACAAGAACTAGTTTTCAATTTTCCTCCCCCGCCTCCTAAACACTAAGAATTAGCCGGAATATAAATCCGGAAAACTTTGGCAAAATGTAATGATGAAAAATTCTGGGAAAAGACCCATTTGACACGGGATAACCGGAAGGTTCTTTTAAAGAATAGATTTCAATTTTACTGGGAATATATCTGGCGATTTGCCCACTTTACTCATGAGAACAAAAAGATAGCCAAGTTAAAATCATTTTATTTAGAATGCTACATTTTTATAAAATGTGTGATAATTCTTTGGTCAATGCCGTCGGTTAGTCAAGTATATTTATTTTCTATCTGCTGATGCAGAGGTTTACTTGTTAAGGCTTTTCCTCCGGAGAATTGGTGCCCCAAAATTCCAACGGCCCTATGGGTTTTCTATGAGTTTAGGAAGCAGAGTTTTGTATAGTTTTCATTCGAAAAATCTCATGGCTTTTGTTTATAACCTGACCATCTACGAATGTAACCTTCCACCCAAAATTCGTCAAAATTTACATTTTCTTGAAAAAGCCTTATTGTTTGGGGAATGAAACGAAAAAGTTCTGTTTTTATCTTATAGACAATTATCATACCTATGTAGGCACAAAAATCAATAAATCTTAAAAACCAAAAACGCCCTAGATTTATCCATAACATACTCAAGAAAAGAATTATCATACATTTATAGCTTTCAAATTAAAATGTTTTCTAACTTAGTATAGTTTTCGTTTTGTTCGTAAGAGTTAAGTGGGAAAATCGCCTGATATATTCTCAGTAAATCTGAAATCTATTTTTAAAAGAACCTTCCGTTTATCCCATGTCAAATGGGTCTTTTCCCAAGATTTTTCAACATTACATTTCATTACATTTTGCCTGTATTCCGAATTTATATTCCGACTAATTCTTAGTGTTTAGGAGGCGGGGGAGGAAAATTGAAAACTAATTCTTTGTATTTTCTTAAAGGGAATTGTTTATAACCTTCAGCTTTGTTACCTTTCTCAAAAAATTTAAAATATTATATCATGAATAACTTTAATTAGGTAATTCGATAAATAACAAAAGGGAATTCAAGAACAAGTTGCCTTAGACACAAAAATCGAACGAAAGTCATGAAAAACGAAAATTGAACGAAAGTCATGAGAAATGAAAATTGAAAGAAAGTCTCGAAAATCGACGAATAATAATAATTCGGTTATTTTTAAAGGCTTTTCGTTGTTCTGAGTTCAGGATACTACATTCGTTGAATGGGTGATGTCTTTTATAAAAAAAAAAGTAGCCAAAGACTGGTCTTCAAATTTATAACCAAGCCAGAAGCTACCTCCTTTTTTTTTTTTTTTTTTTTTTTAATTTTTTTTTTAATTTTATTCTTACAAATTAATAATATATACAAAAATAATACAAAAATTTTTAAAAAATCCCTCGTGGGTCGTCGTTTCTTCTTTCATGGTTGCGGTCGTCTATCTTTCTTCCCTTATTCGGTGATGTCCTGCTCGATGTTGATGACTCCGCTAATGTAGCTTGGTAATGTTGTTTTTGTTATTTTCCTGGGACATTCCTTTCGATTTCCTTATCTGCCTGGTCTCCTCTCCGTCATTTGAATTTTCCGCACTAACTCTGGGTCTCCCTGCACCACATTCTCCCACTCCGGGGAGACGTTTCGGACTTGCCGTAATGTGGAAGCAGGGACTCCTCTTAAAATATGTGATGCCATCTCTGGCGGGAGGTCTCTGATGAAGTCCCTTCGACGTTGTTCGTTTTGGCGTCTGTCGTTTTCCATGGTTAGCGCAAGACTGAGTTGACTGGGAGGAAGGTAATGTTAGGGTCTTCGGCTTCCAATCTTACAGCGCCCTCTGGATCGAAAAATTTACCTTTGTTCCCCAAAATTTTCTTTCACCAAGTTGTCTGACTAAATGCTCGCTTGCGAATCTCATATAACCTTCCTAAGCATTCAATAACTTTTTTATTTTTTTTTTTAGATCTAAAACGTTACAAATGCAACAATTGCGATTTAAGGTACGCCAAAAAGAGCACTCTCACAAGACACGTGAGGTACGAATGCGGCCTCGAACCGACCTTTTTCTGCAATCTCTGCCCTTTCAAGTTTAAACACCGGAGCAGCCTTAACCGCCACATCATTTTACGCCACCATCATTAATTTTTCCGCCAAAAAAATAATAAGCTTTGTTTCAGGAGTTAAAATGTAGATTTTTCAGGTTTTCGGCAATGTAAAATCTACATCTCATATCATTCACGGCAGAGGAAAAAAATACTCAAAACAGATTCGGATTCTGTAATTTTTGGTGATACCTGGTGCTTAGAGACATTTTTGAATTTTTAATTAAGAAAAATTTTCCGAGAAAATTTTCCTTTTTCCGGCCGGAAAAATTATAATTTTGCTGCCTACAGCTATTCAAAATGTTGTAACATAAATAAATCACTTTTCAAAATTAAAATCGGATGATATTTGACAGAGCTAGAGGGGCCTAAAATTTGAACTTCTCTCTCTCTCTCTAATGTTATCTTCCCTCTCTGTCGGATGCCTAGTTCCACTATCCCCTTAAGAAAATACAAGAACTAGTTTTCAATTTTCCTCCCCCGCCTCCTAAACACTAAGAATTAGCCGGAATATAAATCCGGAAAACTTTGGCAAAATGTAATGATGAAAAATTCTGGGAAAAGACCCATTTGACACGGGATAACCGGAAGGTTCTTTTAAAGAATAGATTTCAATTTTACTGGGAATATATCTGGCGATTTGCCCACTTTACTCATGAGAACAAAAAGATAGCCAAGTTAAAATCATTTTATTTAGAATGCTACATTTTTATAAAATGTGTGATAATTCTTTGGTCAATGCCGTCGGTTAGTCAAGTATATTTATTTTCTATCTGCTGATGCAGAGGTTTACTTGTTAAGGCTTTTCCTCCGGAGAATTGGTGCCCCAAAATTCCAACGGCCCTATGGGTTTTCTATGAGTTTAGGAAGCAGAGTTTTGTATAGTTTTCATTCGAAAAATCTCATGGCTTTTGTTTATAACCTGACCATCTACGAATGTAACCTTCCACCCAAAATTCGTCAAAATTTACATTTTCTTGAAAAAGCCTTATTGTTTGGGGAATGAAACGAAAAAGTTCTGTTTTTATCTTATAGACAATTATCATACCTATGTAGGCACAAAAATCAATAAATCTTAAAAACCAAAAACGCCCTAGATTTATCCATAACATACTCAAGAAAAGAATTATCATACATTTATAGCTTTCAAATTAAAATGTTTTCTAACTTAGTATAGTTTTCGTTTTGTTCGTAAGAGTTAAGTGGGAAAATCGCCTGATATATTCTCAGTAAATCTGAAATCTATTTTTAAAAGAACCTTCCGTTTATCCCATGTCAAATGGGTCTTTTCCCAAGATTTTTCAACATTACATTTCATTACATTTTGCCTGTATTCCGAATTTATATTCCGACTAATTCTTAGTGTTTAGGAGGCGGGGGAGGAAAATTGAAAACTAATTCTTTGTATTTTCTTAAAGGGAATTGTTTATAACCTTCAGCTTTGTTACCTTTCTCAAAAAATTTAAAATATTATATCATGAATAACTTTAATTAGGTAATTCGATAAATAACAAAAGGGAATTCAAGAACAAGTTGCCTTAGACACAAAAATCGAACGAAAGTCATGAAAAACGAAAATTGAACGAAAGTCATGAGAAATGAAAATTGAAAGAAAGTCTCGAAAATCGACGAATAATAATAATTCGGTTATTTTTAAAGGCTTTTCGTTGTTCTGAGTTCAGGATACTACATTCGTTGAATGGGTGATGTCTTTTATAAAAAAAAAAAGTAGCCAAAGACTGGTCTTCAAATTTATAACCAAGCCAGAAGCTACCTCCTTTTTTTTTTTTTTTTTTTTTTTAATTTTTTTTTTAATTTTATTCTTACAAATTAATAATATATACAAAAATAATACAAAAATTTTTAAAAAATCCCTCGTGGGTCGTCGTTTCTTCTTTCATGGTTGCGGTCGTCTATCTTTCTTCCCTTATTCGGTGATGTCCTGCTCGATGTTGATGACTCCGCTAATGTAGCTTGGTAATGTTGTTTTTGTTATTTTCCTGGGACATTCCTTTCGATTTCCTTATCTGCCTGGTCTCCTCTCCGTCATTTGAATTTTCCGCACTAACTCTGGGTCTCCCTGCACCACATTCTCCCACTCCGGGGAGACGTTTCGGACTTGCCGTAATGTGGAAGCAGGGACTCCTCTTAAAATATGTGATGCCATCTCTGGCGGGAGGTCTCTGATGAAGTCCCTTCGACGTTGTTCGTTTTGGCGTCTGTCGTTTTCCATGGTTAGCGCAAGACTGAGTTGACTGGGAGGAAGGTAATGTTAGGGTCTTCGGCTTCCAATCTTACAGCGCCCTCTGGATCGAAAAATTTACCTTTGTTCCCCAAAATTTTCTTTCACCAAGTTGTCTGACTAAATGCTCGCTTGCGAATCTCATATAACCTTCCTAAGCATTCAATAACTTTTTTATTTTTTTTTTTAGATCTAAAACGTTACAAATGCAACAATTGCGATTTAAGGTACGCCAAAAAGAGCACTCTCACAAGACACGTGAGGTACGAATGCGGCCTCGAACCGACCTTTTTCTGCAATCTCTGCCCTTTCAAGTTTAAACACCGGAGCAGCCTTAACCGCCACATCATTTTACGCCACCATCATTAATTTTTCCGCCAAAAAAATAATAAGCTTTGTTTCAGGAGTTAAAATGTAGATTTTTCAGGTTTTCGGCAATGTAAAATCTACATCTCATATCATTCACGGCAGAGGAAAAAAATACTCAAAACAGATTCGGATTCTGTAATTTTTGGTGATACCTGGTGCTTAGAGACATTTTTGAATTTTTAATTAAGAAAAATTTTCCGAGAAAATTTTCCTTTTTCCGGCCGGAAAAATTATAATTTTGCTGCCTACAGCTATTCAAAATGTTGTAACATAAATAAATCACTTTTCAAAATTAAAATCGGATGATATTTGACAGAGCTAGAGGGGCCTAAAATTTGAACTTCTCTCTCTCTCTCTAATGTTATCTTCCCTCTCTGTCGGATGCCTAGTTCCACTATCCCCTTAAGAAAATACAAGAACTAGTTTTCAATTTTCCTCCCCCGCCTCCTAAACACTAAGAATTAGCCGGAATATAAATCCGGAAAACTTTGGCAAAATGTAATGATGAAAAATTCTGGGAAAAGACCCATTTGACACGGGATAACCGGAAGGTTCTTTTAAAGAATAGATTTCAATTTTACTGGGAATATATCTGGCGATTTGCCCACTTTACTCATGAGAACAAAAAGATAGCCAAGTTAAAATCATTTTATTTAGAATGCTACATTTTTATAAAATGTGTGATAATTCTTTGGTCAATGCCGTCGGTTAGTCAAGTATATTTATTTTCTATCTGCTGATGCAGAGGTTTACTTGTTAAGGCTTTTCCTCCGGAGAATTGGTGCCCCAAAATTCCAACGGCCCTATGGGTTTTCTATGAGTTTAGGAAGCAGAGTTTTGTATAGTTTTCATTCGAAAAATCTCATGGCTTTTGTTTATAACCTGACCATCTACGAATGTAACCTTCCACCCAAAATTCGTCAAAATTTACATTTTCTTGAAAAAGCCTTATTGTTTGGGGAATGAAACGAAAAAGTTCTGTTTTTATCTTATAGACAATTATCATACCTATGTAGGCACAAAAATCAATAAATCTTAAAAACCAAAAACGCCCTAGATTTATCCATAACATACTCAAGAAAAGAATTATCATACATTTATAGCTTTCAAATTAAAATGTTTTCTAACTTAGTATAGTTTTCGTTTTGTTCGTAAGAGTTAAGTGGGAAAATCGCCTGATATATTCTCAGTAAATCTGAAATCTATTTTTAAAAGAACCTTCCGTTTATCCCATGTCAAATGGGTCTTTTCCCAAGATTTTTCAACATTACATTTCATTACATTTTGCCTGTATTCCGAATTTATATTCCGACTAATTCTTAGTGTTTAGGAGGCGGGGGAGGAAAATTGAAAACTAATTCTTTGTATTTTCTTAAAGGGAATTGTTTATAACCTTCAGCTTTGTTACCTTTCTCAAAAAATTTAAAATATTATATCATGAATAACTTTAATTAGGTAATTCGATAAATAACAAAAGGGAATTCAAGAACAAGTTGCCTTAGACACAAAAATCGAACGAAAGTCATGAAAAACGAAAATTGAACGAAAGTCATGAGAAATGAAAATTGAAAGAAAGTCTCGAAAATCGACGAATAATAATAATTCGGTTATTTTTAAAGGCTTTTCGTTGTTCTGAGTTCAGGATACTACATTCGTTGAATGGGTGATGTCTTTTATAAAAAAAAAAGTAGCCAAAGACTGGTCTTCAAATTTATAACCAAGCCAGAAGCTACCTCCTTTTTTTTTTTTTTTTTTTTTTAATTTTTTTTTTAATTTTATTCTTACAAATTAATAATATATACAAAAATAATACAAAAATTTTTAAAAAATCCCTCGTGGGTCGTCGTTTCTTCTTTCATGGTTGCGGTCGTCTATCTTTCTTCCCTTATTCGGTGATGTCCTGCTCGATGTTGATGACTCCGCTAATGTAGCTTGGTAATGTTGTTTTTGTTATTTTCCTGGGACATTCCTTTCGATTTCCTTATCTGCCTGGTCTCCTCTCCGTCATTTGAATTTTCCGCACTAACTCTGGGTCTCCCTGCACCACATTCTCCCACTCCGGGGAGACGTTTCGGACTTGCCGTAATGTGGAAGCAGGGACTCCTCTTAAAATATGTGATGCCATCTCTGGCGGGAGGTCTCTGATGAAGTCCCTTCGACGTTGTTCGTTTTGGCGTCTGTCGTTTTCCATGGTTAGCGCAAGACTGAGTTGACTGGGAGGAAGGTAATGTTAGGGTCTTCGGCTTCCAATCTTACAGCGCCCTCTGGATCGAAAAATTTACCTTTGTTCCCCAAAATTTTCTTTCACCAAGTTGTCTGACTAAATGCTCGCTTGCGAATCTCATATAACCTTCCTAAGCATTCAATAACTTTTTTATTTTTTTTTTTAGATCTAAAACGTTACAAATGCAACAATTGCGATTTAAGGTACGCCAAAAAGAGCACTCTCACAAGACACGTGAGGTACGAATGCGGCCTCGAACCGACCTTTTTCTGCAATCTCTGCCCTTTCAAGTTTAAACACCGGAGCAGCCTTAACCGCCACATCATTTTACGCCACCATCATTAATTTTTCCGCCAAAAAAATAATAAGCTTTGTTTCAGGAGTTAAAATGTAGATTTTTCAGGTTTTCGGCAATGTAAAATCTACATCTCATATCATTCACGGCAGAGGAAAAAAATACTCAAAACAGATTCGGATTCTGTAATTTTTGGTGATACCTGGTGCTTAGAGACATTTTTGAATTTTTAATTAAGAAAAATTTTCCGAGAAAATTTTCCTTTTTCCGGCCGGAAAAATTATAATTTTGCTGCCTACAGCTATTCAAAATGTTGTAACATAAATAAATCACTTTTCAAAATTAAAATCGGATGATATTTGACAGAGCTAGAGGGGCCTAAAATTTGAACTTCTCTCTCTCTCTCTAATGTTATCTTCCCTCTCTGTCGGATGCCTAGTTCCACTATCCCCTTAAGAAAATACAAGAACTAGTTTTCAATTTTCCTCCCCCGCCTCCTAAACACTAAGAATTAGCCGGAATATAAATCCGGAAAACTTTGGCAAAATGTAATGATGAAAAATTCTGGGAAAAGACCCATTTGACACGGGATAACCGGAAGGTTCTTTTAAAGAATAGATTTCAATTTTACTGGGAATATATCTGGCGATTTGCCCACTTTACTCATGAGAACAAAAAGATAGCCAAGTTAAAATCATTTTATTTAGAATGCTACATTTTTATAAAATGTGTGATAATTCTTTGGTCAATGCCGTCGGTTAGTCAAGTATATTTATTTTCTATCTGCTGATGCAGAGGTTTACTTGTTAAGGCTTTTCCTCCGGAGAATTGGTGCCCCAAAATTCCAACGGCCCTATGGGTTTTCTATGAGTTTAGGAAGCAGAGTTTTGTATAGTTTTCATTCGAAAAATCTCATGGCTTTTGTTTATAACCTGACCATCTACGAATGTAACCTTCCACCCAAAATTCGTCAAAATTTACATTTTCTTGAAAAAGCCTTATTGTTTGGGGAATGAAACGAAAAAGTTCTGTTTTTATCTTATAGACAATTATCATACCTATGTAGGCACAAAAATCAATAAATCTTAAAAACCAAAAACGCCCTAGATTTATCCATAACATACTCAAGAAAAGAATTATCATACATTTATAGCTTTCAAATTAAAATGTTTTCTAACTTAGTATAGTTTTCGTTTTGTTCGTAAGAGTTAAGTGGGAAAATCGCCTGATATATTCTCAGTAAATCTGAAATCTATTTTTAAAAGAACCTTCCGTTTATCCCATGTCAAATGGGTCTTTTCCCAAGATTTTTCAACATTACATTTCATTACATTTTGCCTGTATTCCGAATTTATATTCCGACTAATTCTTAGTGTTTAGGAGGCGGGGGAGGAAAATTGAAAACTAATTCTTTGTATTTTCTTAAAGGGAATTGTTTATAACCTTCAGCTTTGTTACCTTTCTCAAAAAATTTAAAATATTATATCATGAATAACTTTAATTAGGTAATTCGATAAATAACAAAAGGGAATTCAAGAACAAGTTGCCTTAGACACAAAAATCGAACGAAAGTCATGAAAAACGAAAATTGAACGAAAGTCATGAGAAATGAAAATTGAAAGAAAGTCTCGAAAATCGACGAATAATAATAATTCGGTTATTTTTAAAGGCTTTTCGTTGTTCTGAGTTCAGGATACTACATTCGTTGAATGGGTGATGTCTTTTATAAAAAAAAAAGTAGCCAAAGACTGGTCTTCAAATTTATAACCAAGCCAGAAGCTACCTCCTTTTTTTTTTTTTTTTTTTTTTTTTAATTTTTTTTTTAATTTTATTCTTACAAATTAATAATATATACAAAAATAATACAAAAATTTTTAAAAAATCCCTCGTGGGTCGTCGTTTCTTCTTTCATGGTTGCGGTCGTCTATCTTTCTTCCCTTATTCGGTGATGTCCTGCTCGATGTTGATGACTCCGCTAATGTAGCTTGGTAATGTTGTTTTTGTTATTTTCCTGGGACATTCCTTTCGATTTCCTTATCTGCCTGGTCTCCTCTCCGTCATTTGAATTTTCCGCACTAACTCTGGGTCTCCCTGCACCACATTCTCCCACTCCGGGGAGACGTTTCGGACTTGCCGTAATGTGGAAGCAGGGACTCCTCTTAAAATATGTGATGCCATCTCTGGCGGGAGGTCTCTGATGAAGTCCCTTCGACGTTGTTCGTTTTGGCGTCTGTCGTTTTCCATGGTTAGCGCAAGACTGAGTTGACTGGGAGGAAGGTAATGTTAGGGTCTTCGGCTTCCAATCTTACAGCGCCCTCTGGATCGAAAAATTTACCTTTGTTCCCCAAAATTTTCTTTCACCAAGTTGTCTGACTAAATGCTCGCTTGCGAATCTCATATAACCTTCCTAAGCATTCAATAACTTTTTTATTTTTTTTTTTAGATCTAAAACGTTACAAATGCAACAATTGCGATTTAAGGTACGCCAAAAAGAGCACTCTCACAAGACACGTGAGGTACGAATGCGGCCTCGAACCGACCTTTTTCTGCAATCTCTGCCCTTTCAAGTTTAAACACCGGAGCAGCCTTAACCGCCACATCATTTTACGCCACCATCATTAATTTTTCCGCCAAAAAAATAATAAGCTTTGTTTCAGGAGTTAAAATGTAGATTTTTCAGGTTTTCGGCAATGTAAAATCTACATCTCATATCATTCACGGCAGAGGAAAAAAATACTCAAAACAGATTCGGATTCTGTAATTTTTGGTGATACCTGGTGCTTAGAGACATTTTTGAATTTTTAATTAAGAAAAATTTTCCGAGAAAATTTTCCTTTTTCCGGCCGGAAAAATTATAATTTTGCTGCCTACAGCTATTCAAAATGTTGTAACATAAATAAATCACTTTTCAAAATTAAAATCGGATGATATTTGACAGAGCTAGAGGGGCCTAAAATTTGAACTTCTCTCTCTCTCTCTAATGTTATCTTCCCTCTCTGTCGGATGCCTAGTTCCACTATCCCCTTAAGAAAATACAAGAACTAGTTTTCAATTTTCCTCCCCCGCCTCCTAAACACTAAGAATTAGCCGGAATATAAATCCGGAAAACTTTGGCAAAATGTAATGATGAAAAATTCTGGGAAAAGACCCATTTGACACGGGATAACCGGAAGGTTCTTTTAAAGAATAGATTTCAATTTTACTGGGAATATATCTGGCGATTTGCCCACTTTACTCATGAGAACAAAAAGATAGCCAAGTTAAAATCATTTTATTTAGAATGCTACATTTTTATAAAATGTGTGATAATTCTTTGGTCAATGCCGTCGGTTAGTCAAGTATATTTATTTTCTATCTGCTGATGCAGAGGTTTACTTGTTAAGGCTTTTCCTCCGGAGAATTGGTGCCCCAAAATTCCAACGGCCCTATGGGTTTTCTATGAGTTTAGGAAGCAGAGTTTTGTATAGTTTTCATTCGAAAAATCTCATGGCTTTTGTTTATAACCTGACCATCTACGAATGTAACCTTCCACCCAAAATTCGTCAAAATTTACATTTTCTTGAAAAAGCCTTATTGTTTGGGGAATGAAACGAAAAAGTTCTGTTTTTATCTTATAGACAATTATCATACCTATGTAGGCACAAAAATCAATAAATCTTAAAAACCAAAAACGCCCTAGATTTATCCATAACATACTCAAGAAAAGAATTATCATACATTTATAGCTTTCAAATTAAAATGTTTTCTAACTTAGTATAGTTTTCGTTTTGTTCGTAAGAGTTAAGTGGGAAAATCGCCTGATATATTCTCAGTAAATCTGAAATCTATTTTTAAAAGAACCTTCCGTTTATCCCATGTCAAATGGGTCTTTTCCCAAGATTTTTCAACATTACATTTCATTACATTTTGCCTGTATTCCGAATTTATATTCCGACTAATTCTTAGTGTTTAGGAGGCGGGGGAGGAAAATTGAAAACTAATTCTTTGTATTTTCTTAAAGGGAATTGTTTATAACCTTCAGCTTTGTTACCTTTCTCAAAAAATTTAAAATATTATATCATGAATAACTTTAATTAGGTAATTCGATAAATAACAAAAGGGAATTCAAGAACAAGTTGCCTTAGACACAAAAATCGAACGAAAGTCATGAAAAACGAAAATTGAACGAAAGTCATGAGAAATGAAAATTGAAAGAAAGTCTCGAAAATCGACGAATAATAATAATTCGGTTATTTTTAAAGGCTTTTCGTTGTTCTGAGTTCAGGATACTACATTCGTTGAATGGGTGATGTCTTTTATAAAAAAAAAAGTAGCCAAAGACTGGTCTTCAAATTTATAACCAAGCCAGAAGCTACCTTTTTTTTTTTTTTTTTTTTTTTTTTTAATTTTTTTTTAATTTTATTCTTACAAATTAATAATATATACAAAAATAATACAAAAATTTTTAAAAAATCCCTCGTGGGTCGTCGTTTCTTCTTTCATGGTTGCGGTCGTCTATCTTTCTTCCCTTATTCGGTGATGTCCTGCTCGATGTTGATGACTCCGCTAATGTAGCTTGGTAATGTTGTTTTTGTTATTTTCCTGGGACATTCCTTTCGATTTCCTTATCTGCCTGGTCTCCTCTCCGTCATTTGAATTTTCCGCACTAACTCTGGGTCTCCCTGCACCACATTCTCCCACTCCGGGGAGACGTTTCGGACTTGCCGTAATGTGGAAGCAGGGACTCCTCTTAAAATATGTGATGCCATCTCTGGCGGGAGGTCTCTGATGAAGTCCCTTCGACGTTGTTCGTTTTGGCGTCTGTCGTTTTCCATGGTTAGCGCAAGACTGAGTTGACTGGGAGGAAGGTAATGTTAGGGTCTTCGGCTTCCAATCTTACAGCGCCCTCTGGATCGAAAAATTTACCTTTGTTCCCCAAAATTTTCTTTCACCAAGTTGTCTGACTAAATGCTCGCTTGCGAATCTCATATACCTTCCTAAGCATTCAATAACTTTTTTATTTTTTTTTTTAGATCTAAAACGTTACAAATGCAACAATTGCGATTTAAGGTACGCCAAAAAGAGCACTCTCACAAGACACGTGAGGTACGAATGCGGCCTCGAACCGACCTTTTTCTGCAATCTCTGCCCTTTCAAGTTTAAACACCGGAGCAGCCTTAACCGCCACATCATTTTACGCCACCATCATTAATTTTTCCGCCAAAAAAATAATAAGCTTTGTTTCAGGAGTTAAAATGTAGATTTTTCAGGTTTTCGGCAATGTAAAATCTACATCTCATATCATTCACGGCAGAGGAAAAAAATACTCAAAACAGATTCGGATTCTGTAATTTTTGGTGATACCTGGTGCTTAGAGACATTTTTGAATTTTTAATTAAGAAAAATTTTCCGAGAAAATTTTCCTTTTTCCGGCCGGAAAAATTATAATTTTGCTGCCTACAGCTATTCAAAATGTTGTAACATAAATAAATCACTTTTCAAAATTAAAATCGGATGATATTTGACAGAGCTAGAGGGGCCTAAAATTTGAACTTCTCTCTCTCTCTCTAATGTTATCTTCCCTCTCTGTCGGATGCCTAGTTCCACTATCCCCTTAAGAAAATACAAGAACTAGTTTTCAATTTTCCTCCCCCGCCTCCTAAACACTAAGAATTAGCCGGAATATAAATCCGGAAAACTTTGGCAAAATGTAATGATGAAAAATTCTGGGAAAAGACCCATTTGACACGGGATAACCGGAAGGTTCTTTTAAAGAATAGATTTCAATTTTACTGGGAATATATCTGGCGATTTGCCCACTTTACTCATGAGAACAAAAAGATAGCCAAGTTAAAATCATTTTATTTAGAATGCTACATTTTTATAAAATGTGTGATAATTCTTTGGTCAATGCCGTCGGTTAGTCAAGTATATTTATTTTCTATCTGCTGATGCAGAGGTTTACTTGTTAAGGCTTTTCCTCCGGAGAATTGGTGCCCCAAAATTCCAACGGCCCTATGGGTTTTCTATGAGTTTAGGAAGCAGAGTTTTGTATAGTTTTCATTCGAAAAATCTCATGGCTTTTGTTTATAACCTGACCATCTACGAATGTAACCTTCCACCCAAAATTCGTCAAAATTTACATTTTCTTGAAAAAGCCTTATTGTTTGGGGAATGAAACGAAAAAGTTCTGTTTTTATCTTATAGACAATTATCATACCTATGTAGGCACAAAAATCAATAAATCTTAAAAACCAAAAACGCCCTAGATTTATCCATAACATACTCAAGAAAAGAATTATCATACATTTATAGCTTTCAAATTAAAATGTTTTCTAACTTAGTATAGTTTTCGTTTTGTTCGTAAGAGTTAAGTGGGAAAATCGCCTGATATATTCTCAGTAAATCTGAAATCTATTTTTAAAAGAACCTTCCGTTTATCCCATGTCAAATGGGTCTTTTCCCAAGATTTTTCAACATTACATTTCATTACATTTTGCCTGTATTCCGAATTTATATTCCGACTAATTCTTAGTGTTTAGGAGGCGGGGGAGGAAAATTGAAAACTAATTCTTTGTATTTTCTTAAAGGGAATTGTTTATAACCTTCAGCTTTGTTACCTTTCTCAAAAAATTTAAAATATTATATCATGAATAACTTTAATTAGGTAATTCGATAAATAACAAAAGGGAATTCAAGAACAAGTTGCCTTAGACACAAAAATCGAACGAAAGTCATGAAAAACGAAAATTGAACGAAAGTCATGAGAAATGAAAATTGAAAGAAAGTCTCGAAAATCGACGAATAATAATAATTCGGTTATTTTTAAAGGCTTTTCGTTGTTCTGAGTTCAGGATACTACATTCGTTGAATGGGTGATGTCTTTTATAAAAAAAAAAAGTAGCCAAAGACTGGTCTTCAAATTTATAACCAAGCCAGAAGCTACCTCCTTTTTTTTTTTTTTTTTTTTTAATTTTTTTTTTAATTTTATTCTTACAAATTAATAATATATACAAAAATAATACAAAAATTTTTAAAAAATCCCTCGTGGGTCGTCGTTTCTTCTTTCATGGTTGCGGTCGTCTATCTTTCTTCCCTTATTCGGTGATGTCCTGCTCGATGTTGATGACTCCGCTAATGTAGCTTGGTAATGTTGTTTTTGTTATTTTCCTGGGACATTCCTTTCGATTTCCTTATCTGCCTGGTCTCCTCTCCGTCATTTGAATTTTCCGCACTAACTCTGGGTCTCCCTGCACCACATTCTCCCACTCCGGGGAGACGTTTCGGACTTGCCGTAATGTGGAAGCAGGGACTCCTCTTAAAATGTGATGCCATCTCTGGCGGGAGGTCTCTGATGAAGTCCCTTCGACGTTGTTCGTTTTGGCGTCTGTCGTTTTCCATGGTTAGCGCAAGACTGAGTTGACTGGGAGGAAGGTAATGTTAGGGTCTTCGGCTTCCAATCTTACAGCGCCCTCTGGATCGAAAAATTTACCTTTGTTCCCCAAAATTTTCTTTCACCAAGTTGTCTGACTAAATGCTCGCTTGCGAATCTCATATAACCTTCCTAAGCATTCAATAACTTTTTTATTTTTTTTTTTTAGATCTAAAACGTTACAAATGCAACAATTGCGATTTAAGGTACGCCAAAAAGAGCACTCTCACAAGACACGTGAGGTACGAATGCGGCCTCGAACCGACCTTTTTCTGCAATCTCTGCCCTTTCAAGTTTAAACACCGGAGCAGCCTTAACCGCCACATCATTTTACGCCACCATCATTAATTTTTCCGCCAAAAAATAATAAGCTTTGTTTCGGGAGTTTGAAACTCCTGGAGCATGCGCAGAAGGATCTGCACGTCCAATGGACGATGGACAAACGATTTGAACGACGTCAAATATGACATAGAAATCCGTTAGCGCATGCTTCAGGAGTTTCAATTCAGTTTAAAGCTTATGCTCCTATTAATGTTCGTAATCAGAGTTTGTTTTATTTTTTAAGATACAAAAGATAATTTTTATTTTGTTATTGTAAATTTTCAAACGCTTTATTAAAAATGTATTTTTTTAAAGGAAAAATATATTAATTTGATAATTTATTTATTATTCTTTCTAACGGGGGCGATTTTTTAATTTCGAAAAAATGGCGGAGATATGTCTGTTTGAAATTTAAAAAAATTTGCTACGGCCGAACCGTTAATTCGATTTTCACCAAATTTTCACCAATTACTCCTTATATTTTTTAAGAATTTTTGGTGTAAAAAAATTGCCACTTTTTAATTATTAATTTTTTTAGTAGGGAGAAATTTCGTACTTCTTCCCATTACGAGAGGCACATCCCTTGGCCAAAGAGCCCATTAATTCTACCTTGTTTTTTTAGTAGGGAGAAATTTCATACTCTACCCATTACGAGAGGCACATCCCTAGGCCAAAGAGCCCTTTATTTCTACCTTGACACTTAAAAAAGTTTTCGAAAAAAAGAACTAAAAATTTTTTTAAAAAAGCGCAAAAAAAGGAAAACCCGGAAAATTTTTCGAAAAAAAAACTCGGAAAATTAAAAAAAACACGGAAAATTTTTCAAAAAAAAAAACTAGGAAAATTTTTCGAAAAAAAATTGAAACTTTCCCCTTCCCTATTCTTCCCCTCCCATATACTACCCCCTTCGTTGTATTTCCACTCCCTTATACTTCCCACTCCGTTATACTTCCCCTCCCATATGCTTCCCCCTCTGTTATACTTCCCCTCCCATATACTTCCCAATCCGTTATACGTCCCCTCCCATATACTTCCCCCTACGTTTTACGACCCCTCCGTTATACTTCTTCCTCCTATATAGATACTTCTCTTTAAGGACGTTTTCGTTGGAAGCTCTTCAAACCAGTTCTTTTAGAACCTAAATCACGTTTTTTTTTTTTTTACCTCCTATTTTATGACAATTTTTTAAGAAAATAACACTTTTTTTAAAAAATTACTTTTTTCTAAAAAAAATCATAAAAAAAGATGATTTTTTGATAAAATTATTTTTAAAAATTGTAATTTTTTTTATCGTTTGGCCGCCCGGCCGTCCTTTATACATAAATTAAGGGCAAAAGTTGGGAATTTTCTGGAGGATAAAATTTGGTTTTAAGCAGGACATAATCGTGATCATATTTTTTACTATGATTACGATTATGGATATGATTATGATTACATTTTTTCCCTCTGTTATACTTCCCCTCCGAAATACTTCCCCCTCTGTTATACTTCCCCCTCCGTTTTACGTCGCTTATACTTCCCCCTCCTATACTATTACTTCTCTTTAAGGAAGTTTTCGTTGGAAACTCTTCAAACAAGTACTCTTTTATTAGCGAGTTAGACTTTAAAGTAATAGAACTAATTTTATTTTTTATTTTTTAGATAAGCGTTTTGCCTGCGGTCGATGCGGAAAAAGGTACATCTATAAAGGAGATTTCAACCGTCACGTTAATTACGAATGCGGGAAAGAGCCAAAATTTCAGTGCCCGTTTTGCCCTTACAAATCGTCTAGAAAATACACCCTTAAAACACACATTGGATTAAAACATTCTTATGAAACATTCATGGATATGAAACCATGAAAGCACCTGTAAATTGTTCAAATAAATTTTTTAAACTACAGTTTTGCCAACCTGTCCGCCCAATCGAGTTTCTCGAAACAAAATGGAACTCTTTCTCATCTTTTTGTTTTTTTCAGGCTATTCATGTCCCAATTGTACAAGAACTTTCAAATATAATTGGAACCGAAATCGACATTTGAAGTACGAATGTGGAAAAGAGCCGAGATTTAAGTGCGACCTCTGTTCCTACAAAACTCCTTACAAAGGAAGCCTTAAAAACCATCATTTCGCCCGCCATAATATTTCGTTGAAATAAAAAAAAATGTTGAAAAAAAAAATTCTTTAAGTTTGCTCGATGAAACGATCATAGTAAAAATCCTTAAAATAAAAAGAAATCTCCTTGTTTCCTGGTGGTGGACAATTTTTATTTGTTTAACAAATTTTTTAACCTTTTTTTTTATTTTTTTAGACTATTATTATTGTTATAATTGTACAAGGAAATTCAAATTGGCAAGTTCACTGCGGAGACATATGGTCTACGAGTGTGGGCAGGAGCCGCGTTTCGCCTGCCCGGAATGTCCCTACAAAGCGAAGCAGAAATCGACTCTCAAATCCCACATCGCTCTACGCCATTTAAAAATGAAATAACATGTATTTTTTAAAATAAATTTTATTTAATTAATTCTCTGTTTTATGGGCTACCTGTGCATTCTTGACAGTTTGATTCTTACTAATTAATTTTTTTATTTTAGGTTATTCACGAAGGAATTCGAAATATACAGCGGATCAGCTTTTTGTTCTCGAAAATTCGTTTCAGGAATGCCAATATCCTAATGGAGAAGAAAGGAAGAGAATCGCCGAAAAAACCGGTCTCAATCAGATCAAAATCCAAGTTTGGTTCAGCAACAGAAGACAAAGAGTTAAAAAAAATCAATTCTAAAATGTAGTGTTTGTAAAAATAAAATATGAAAGTTTTTTTTGGGCTTTTTGTTTACATTCGGTAGTGTCACCTCAATGACGTCAGTGGAGTTGATCCGAGGCACTTATGTTGGCTAACTGTGAAGTTCATTAACCCTTTCGAGACCGCGTCTGACTCCGGATTCTCTGCGCTACTGGCGCAGCACTTTTCCCCGTACGCTCCCAGCGCCCAGCAAAGCACAGAAAGCGACGAGTGATGCGATCATCACGTAGTTCATTTCTTCCCCAACAGATTGCCAGGTTTTGCATGTCACTAGCGCCACGGGAAGCGAAGGTATTAAATTTTTTAGAGGGGCTTCCCGCTGGCGCCGCTGGGCAACTAAAGTCGCCTGCGGTCTACGAACGAAAAGCGCGAATGGCATCTATAGTCACCTGCGGTCTCGAAAAGGTTAAAGGAATTCCCCGGGCCTTTCTCTAACTCTCTTCAACCGTTGACTACTCCAGAAACTCGACGAAAACGTCCCAAAACCCGGTAAAAGAGATGTTTAACTCCCGGTCACCTGATTAAACGGGTGTTTCTACACCGGAAAATCGACAAAAACGACCCGAAACCCGGTAAATGAGATGTTTAACGCCCGGTTACCTGATTAAACGGGCGTTTCTACCCCAGAAAATCGACGAAAACGACCCGAAACTCGGTAAAAGAGATGTTTAATGCCCGGTTACCTGATTAAACGGGTGTTTCTACATCCGAAAATAGACAAAAACGACCCGAAAACCGGTAAAAGAGAAGTTTAACTCTCGGCCACCTGATTAAACGGGTGTTTCTGCACCAGAAAATCGACGAAAACGACCCAAAACCCGGTATAGAAGATGTGTAACTCCCAAAAACCTGATTTAACGGGCGTTTCTACATCCAAAAATAGACAAAAACGACCTGAAACCCGGTAAAAGAGATGTTTAACGCCCGGTTACCTGATTAAACGGGTGTTTCTACACCAGAAAATCGACAAAAACGACCCGAAACCCGGTAAATGAGATGTTTAACGCCCGGTTACCTGATTAAACGGGTGTTTCTACATCCGAAAATCGACGAAAACGACCCGAAAACCGGTAAAAGAGATGTTTAACTCCCGGCCACCTGATTAAACGGGTGTTTCTGCACCAGAAAATCGACGAAAACGACCCAAAACCCGGTGTAGAAGATGTGTAACTCCCAAAAACCTGATTTAACGGGCGTTTCTACATCCAAAAATAGACAAAAACGACCCGAAAACCGGTAAAAGATGTTTAACTCCCGGTTACCTGATTAAACGGGCGTTTCTACCCCAGAAAATCGACGAAAACGACCCGAAACCCGGTAAATGAGATGTTTAACTCCCGGTTACCTGATTAAACGGGTGTTTCTACACGAGAAAAAACGACGAAAACGACTCGAAACCCGGTAAAAAGATGTTTAACTCCCGGCCACTTGATTAAACGGGCGTTTCTACATCCGAAAATAGACAAAAACGACCCGAAAACCGATAAATGAGATGTTTAACGCCCGGTTACCTGTTTAAACGGGTGTTTCTACACCAGAAAATCGACGAAAACGACCTAAAACCCTCACCGGACTGCCACCTCTAAGGATCAGGGATTACAGTAGACCAGTGATTCTCAACGGGTGTCGGGGGGGGGGGGGGGGGGGGGGGGGGTACCGCCCCCCTGGGAGCGCTGGGATGTTACTTGAGGGCGTTAAGCAAAATTTGGGTGATAGGGGGGCAATGGCTAAGTGGTTAGGGGCCTTAGCGTGAGTCCTTTTTTTAGACGCCTGTTATTTGGACGAAAATTAATAAAAATTTTGTTAAAAAAAAGGCCGAGGCGCTTGAGATACTAAACCAACAAGACCGCCAAGTCTTGCGGGTTTAGTATGACAAAAGAAAGCTTAAGGAGAGATGAAGCTCCCGTGCTCCCGTTTTCAAGCTCCACTTGGCGGCGTCGAGAAATGCTTGTTTACAGGTAATATAGTACTCAGTGATAACTGATGAGTTAGATGATATATGTTATCGATTACTCTGAAATCCTTCCTGGGGGCGCAGGCTTCAAAAAGGTTGAGAAACACCGTAGATCTTCTGATATTGGCAATACTGATAGATTAATATTGTTTAGGATTTATTTGCAACAAATGTTTAACTAATTTTTTTAACTTTTTTCTTTTTAGGTAAAAGAAGCTCATTTACGCCCGAACAGTTCAAAATAATGGAGGAGGCGTATCAATCCTGCCCTTATCCGGATGCTGTTCAAAGAAGAAGAATCGTTGAAAAAACCGGCCTCAACAACGTCAAGATTCAAGTTTGGTTCAGCAACAGAAGGAAGAAAGATAAAATGAAAATATTATCAAATAGATTATTTTGAGTAGTTTAAGCAAAGCAGGCGAAAAGATCGCCGATTGCCTACTGGGTCAATTTTTATTTTATCATTATTATCAAAATGTACATTTTTAAGTAAAATTATTTTTCACTGTTTTATTTATTTTGACTTTTGACTCAAAATGCTTGGATGAACCGCAGGGAAATCATTTGGAAGATCCCCAAGTTCGCCGATGCCCCCTTATCCTTGTGGATTCTTCTCCAATTTTTAAGCCTATACTAAAGTATTTTTAACATTTTAGGCATTTCGATGGCAACTAACCGAAGATGGAGTCGATCTTTGCTAGCGTACTCGCCCGAACAGCTCATGGAGCTGGAAGCCGCATATCTAAACTGTCCCTACCCGGATAATGAAGCGTACGTAAGGCTAGCGAATAAAACAAATTTGAAAAAACTTCGAATTCAAATTTGGTTCAGCAATAGGAGGAGAAAGGATAGAATTGTTGCTAAAAAAGCTTTTAATTAAATCAATAAAAAAATTAAAATGTTTCTTTATTGCTTTCCTTTGGTACTTTACACACTAGGGCTCTGTGGACGGCCTACAATTTTATATTAATTTTCTTTTGATTTTTAGGTCTTTTAAAGTACTTCCGTAGTAGTTCATATACTGCATACACGCCGGTACAGATTTCGGAGCTTGAGGCCGTTTTTGAAAAAAGCCCATATCCGAAGACGGACGAAAAGAGGAGATTGGCTGAAAAATTTAGTTTGAGCGCTCGTCAAATCAATAATTGGTTTGGCAATAGAAGAAGAAGCCGTGGGTGGAGGCAGTCTTAAATGTTCCAAGTCTTTGTGAATTAAAGATTTATGGGGAAAAAACAATTTTTTTTTTCATTCCTTTTTTTCCTGGTGGATGTTCCCTTTTTTCCTCAGTAGTTCATTTTATGTTATTCTAACTTGTTTATTTTTTAGGCATCTTCGCTCAGGAAACGTTGCAAAGGCGAAATCGTTCGATTTATTCGGCGAGTGAGCTTGAAGAACTCGAAGCCGCTTTTCAGGCGAATCCCTACCCGGACGCTTTCATGAGGGAGAAAATGGGCGATAGGATCGGCCTCAACGAAACCCAAATTCGTGTATGGTTCAAAAATCGAAGAGCGAAAGAAAAAAAAAGCAAACGTGAACTGAACAAAATAAACCAATCAGAACTCAAAAAAGAATTATGATTATAGACATTTTTTAATTCAATATTTTGTAAATTATGTAAATTTTAATAAATGATAACCAATTTGACCTCTTGAATGTGGATTTGTTGGAGTACTTGGAGTTAAAGCAAGTTGCTCGCTTCTCTAACTCGATATCACGAATTTCGTCTTTTCGGGGTCTTAACATCCCCACCCTGAAGGCTACTAGCTTTGTTCCAACGTAGTTTGAAACTCCTGGAGCATGCGCGTGAAGGATTTGGACGTCAAAAGACGACATGCGACTTAAACGAAGTCAAATTTGACGTCCAAATCCTTCTGCGAATGCTCCAGGAGTTTCAAACCTGTTTCAAAGGGGTTTTGACATCCCCACCTGAAGGCAATTAGCTTTGTTTCAACCGTAGTTTGAAACTCCTGTAGCATGCGCAGAAGGATTTGGACGTAAAAAAACTTCAGATTTGACGGACAAACGATTTAAACGAAGTCCAAATCCTTCTGCGCATGTTCCAGGAGTTTTCAACCTGTTTCATAGGGGTTTTAACATCCCCACCCCGAAGGCTATTAGCTTCGTTTCAACCGTAGTTTGAAACTCCTGGAGCATGCGCAGAAGGATTTGGATGTAAAAAGACTTCAGATTTGACGGACAAACAATTTAAAAGAAGTCAAATTTGACGTCCAAATCCTTCTGCGCTTGCTCCAGGAGTTTCAAACCTGTTGCAAAGGGGTTTTGACATCCCCACCTGAAGGCTATTAGCTTTGTTTCAACCGTAGTTTGAAACTCCTGGAGCATGCGCAGAAGGATTTGGACGTCAAAAGACTTCAGACTTGACGGACAAACGATTTAAACGAAGTCAAATTTGACGCCCAAATCCTTCTGCTAATGCTCCAGGAGTTCCAAACTTGTTTCAAAGGGGTTTTAACATTCCCACCCTGAAGGCTTTGTTTCAACCGTAGTTTGAAATCCTGGAGCATGCGCAGAATGATTTGGACGTCAAAAGACTTTAGACTTGACGGACAAACGATTTAAACGAAGTCAAATTTGACGTCCATATCCTTCTGCGAATGGTCTAGGAGTTTCAAACCTGTTTTAACGGTGTTTTAACATCACCACCCTGAAGGCTATTAGCTTTGTTCCGACGTAGTTTGAAACTCCTGGAGTGTGCGCAGAAGGATTTTGACGTCAAAAGACTTCGGATATGACGGACAAACGACTTAAACGAAGTCAAATTTGACGTCCAAATCCTTCTGCGAATGCTCCAGGAGTTTCAAACCTGTTTCAATGGGGTTTTAACATCCCCACCATGAAGGCTATTAGCTTTGTTCCAACGGAGTTTGAAACTCCTGGAGTATGCGCAGAAGGATTTGGACGACAAAAGATTTCAGATATGACGGACAAACGACTTAAACGAAGTCAAATTTGACGTCCAAATCCTTCTGCGAATGCTCCAGGAGTTTTCAACCTGTTTCAAAGGGGTTTTAACATCCCCACCCTGAAGGCTATTAGCTTTGTTTCAACCGTAGTTCGAAACTCATGGAGCATGCGCAGAATGATTTAGACGTCAAAAGACTTCAGATTTGACGGACAAACGATTTAAACGAAGTCAAATTTGACGTCCAAATCCTTCTGCGCATGCTCCAGGAGTTTCAAACCTGTTTCAATGGGGTTTTAACATCCCCACCCTGAAGGTTATTAGCTTTGTTTCAACCGTAGTTTGAAACTCCTGGAGCATGCGCAGAAGGATTTGGACGTCAAAAGACGACAAACGACTTAAACGAAGTCAAATTTGACGTCCAAATCCTTCTGCGAATGCTCCAGGAGGTTCAAACCTGTTTCAAAGGGTTTTTAACATCCCCACCCTGAAAGCTTTGTTTCAACCGTAGTTTGAAACTCCTGGAGCATGCGCAGAAGGATATGGACGTCAAAAGACTTCAGATTTGACGGACAAACGATTTAAACGAAGTCAAATTTGACGTCTAAATCCTTCTGCGCATGCTCCAGGAGTTTCAAATTACGGTTGAAACAAAGCTAATAGGCTTCAGGGTGGGGATGTTAAAACCCCTTTGAAACAGGTTTGAAACTCCTGGAGCATGAGCAGAAGGATTTGTACGTCAAAAGACTTCGGATATGACGGACAAACGACTTAAACGAAGTCAAATTTGACGTCCAAATCCTTCTGTGAATGCTCCATGAGTTTCAAACCTGTTTCAAAGGGGTTTTAACATCCCCTCCCTGAAGGTTGTTAGCATTGTTTCAACCGTAGCTTAAATCTCCTGGAGCATGCGCAGAAGGATTTGGACGTCAAAAGACTTCGGATATGACGGACAAACGACTTAAACGAAGTCAAATTTGACTTCGTCCAAATGCTCCAGGAGTTTCAAACCTGTTTCAAAGGGGTTTTAACATCCCCTCCCTGAAGGTTGTTAGCATTGTTTCAACCGTAGCTTAAATCTCCTGGAGCATGCGCAGAAGGATTTGGACGTCAAAAGACTTCAGATTTGACGGACAAACGATTGAACGTCGAAATCCTTCTGCGCATGCTCCAGGAGTTTAAAACTGCGGTTGGAACAAAGCTATTGTCAAATTATTAAAAATGTCTTCATAATTTTGTATAATTTCTTCAGGTAGCTCAAAAAGGCAGAGGAGAAACCGAACGATCTACTCCTCTAAACAGATCGAGGTGCTTGAATCTGCTTTTCGTCTCTGCCAGTATCCGGATGCTGTGAAAAAAGAGGAACTCTGCGAAAAAATCGGCCTTAACGATACCCAGATTCAAGTCTGGTTCAACAACAGAAGAGCCAAAGAGAAAATTCTCAAATATAAATACTGCACCAATAAAAAGTTGTAATTTTACAATTAACCAATAATGGAGGACGAAATGACTGTGATAGCGGAGAGCTTGAAACTCCTGGAGCATGCGCAGATGGATTTGGACTTCAAATTTGACGGACAAACGATTTAAACGAAGTCAAATTTGACGTCCAAATCCTTCTGAGCATACTGCAGGAGTTTCAAACTGCTGTTGGAACAAAGCTATTGTTTTGCGGAGAGCTTGTTTCCGGCTTCCCGCTGTGTCTACTAAATCTCTCGAAGATAAGGGCACAGTGAAAAGAAGAATGTGATAGGGAATAGCTCACCTGACGAGGCTTTTTAAGCCGAAACGCGTCGTGAGATACCCGTTATCAGTCATTTCTTCCTCCACTATTGGTTATTTTCTAAAATCAAGCCACTTGCAGAATACATACGCAATAAAAATTAGAATATAAAATAAGTTATAATATTTCGTTTTTTTGTATAAACATTGATGGAAAAAAACTGTAAATATAAAGCAAATCATTTGAAGTGACGGCTTTATTTCTCCCCTACAATAAGGGTCAAAAAGTGTAGAATTTATGAATTATGTAATAATTTTTTTTTTTCTAAATAGGTGGATATATTGCCGAAGTATTCGAAGTCAAGGATGAGAGTCTTTTATCATTAGAAGGAAGCAGCCTTGGTCAATCATCCGAAGACGTTGATCCACAATGGCAGGGTAAATAACATCTAGGGTATATATTTAACTTTTTTTATTTTTATTCTCTTTTAAGAATTTGGACAGATTGAAGTAAATTCAGCACAAAATACCACTTATACAGTTGTTGAAGTACCTACGCTCTCGGCAGCACTAGAAAAACCAACCATTCCTACCAAATATACCAAATATACTCGTATCAGGAAAGGACATTATTGCAAGTTTGCCAAGTGTCTTGCGCAAGAAATTTCGTCAGACATCTTCAGAATAACCACTCCCAAGAACCTCAGGTGATGAAAATACTAAGCCTACCAATCAAATCAGAGAAGCGTGCGCAAGCTCTTCGAGCGCTAAGATCTGAGGGGAATCTTACATACAACTTGGCTTGCAAAGAGAAGATAAAATTCCCTTCAGATGTAGCACCGTGTCCCAAATGTTTTACGTATCTATCCAAGCATTATTTAAGTACACATGTAAAAAATTGTATGATAGATTCATAATTTTTTAATAATATGTTCGATTAAGTTGTAAAATAATAAATTGTCTTATTAATAATTTCTTACGCCAACTGTAACTATTGTAATTTTTATTTTGTTAGTGATTTCTTCAAATTTTTCCAAAAAGTCGTCCCTCGGCAGAAGGACTAAAGAGGTAAATTTTTTTCTGATGGTTACACCTGGGAAGTTCATTAAATCGACTTTAAAAGTGCTTGTTTAATGAGCTTCAGACGAAAACATCCTTAAAGAAAAGTAACAATATCGGAGGGGGAAGTATACATATAAGAGGAGGAAGTATAACGGAGGGGACGTAAAAGTTTATGGGAGGGGAAGTATAACAGAGGGGGAAGTATAACTGAGGGGAAAGTATAAGGGAACGAAAGTATAACGAAGGGAGGAAAAGTATAAAGGAGGGAAAAGTAAAAACGAGGGGAAGTATAAGGGAGGGGGAGTACCTTTCTAAAAAATTTAAAATATTATATCATGAATATCTTTAATTGGGTAATTCGATAAATAACAAAAAGGAATTATTTATTCAAGTAAAAGTTGCCTAAGACAAGAAAATCGAACGATAGTCATGAAATACGAGAATCGAACGAAAGTGATAAGATTTTTCGAGGTTGCTATTTGTTCTGCTGCATTAAGGATGCTTATTGCGCTATAATGTCGAAGTCTTTCGAGACGAAAAAAAAAGAAGTAGCCTTCGACTGATCTTTGCTTTTAAAACCGAGCCAAACGCAACCTATTTTATTTTTTATTTCAGCAATTATATTTTCAGCAATTTTTAAAAACTGTAGCATTCTAATTCTAATGATTTTAACTAAAGCTTAGCTTCCTTTTTGTTCGTATGACTAAAGTGGGCAAATCTGGGGATATATTCCCAGTAAAATTGAAATCTATTTTTAAATAACCTTCCGGTTATCCCCATCGATGTATACAGGGTGTCCGGAAACGCATGGCAAGCGTCTGGGAGAGCGTTAAAAAGTGGTTTTACGAAAAAAAGTTAAATGTAAACCCCCCTTAATTTAAATCAAAGAATTTGATGGTGTAGTTTAAAATCCGCCTGGATATACAGGGTGTCCCAGACACAACCTAACTTCGTTATTTCAAATGAGAACCCCTATTTTTTATTTCAGATTCGTAATCTACGCAAAATTTCAAGTAGATTTGAGTACTCATATGACAATTTTGGACAACTTTTAAAAAATGTCAAAATTTAGCAGTGTTTTTCCGTATCTACTGCCCAAAGAAATGGCACGGGCCTCTCAAAACATTTCAAGCAAACCGGCCATGGCTTCCGATTGGACTCCGTTCGGGTTTTGGACAAAGAGACCAATTGGTTTCGGAGGAAAATAAAAGAAGGTCTACGAATCTACTTATGCCCTAAAACGTGCAATCAACAAATTGAAAAGAAATGCATAAGCTCCGTCTATTCGTCTCTTCTTCACTCCTTCGCAAATTCGAATTCTCCGCGGGAAAATAGGACCACGAGTAATAATGTTTAATTAAGTTGGCAACCTTTCATAATGAAAACCCCTTTCCCAAGTAACCTTTCATTGTTTTATAATTTCCCTTAAATTTTATAATTTTATATCTAGTCTTTTTAACAAATTTTATCTTAATGTTATTGAATTTTAAATGATTTTATTACTTGTTTTTTCCCCCCTTTTAATGTGTAAAGGAAAAATTGATTTAATGTTTTCCCCATAAAAACTCAAACTAAAGTAAGTTGCTATATTTTGTCATTCGAAAATTTACAATTGTTGTTTTTCAGGCCCTGAAGATGATAATAAATTTATCGAAAGCTCGGCAATAATTATTTCATTAATGACCACAACCCTGATTTCCGCTACATTATTATAAAATATTGATGGTCGATAATTCAACGAAACAAATTCAAAATTTAGCGTTTTTTGCGCTAAAATCCGTTAAAATTGACCTAGGAGACTCGTTTTTTTTTAATTCCACTTATTTTTTCCCGAAGAATCCAACTGTCTCAAATTTGAGCATCTTCGCATTCTGCATCACGAGATTTCGTCGCTAATGGCCTTTTTTCAAGTTTATCTCCAAATTCCATACTTCAAAAATGGAAATTAGCGATTTGTTGACGGAATTTTAATTTTTGATGCATAAACACAAAAGACGCTGTAGCTCTTTCAAAATTTGTGGTCCGAAAGAAAAATTCCTTTCAACAAGTGCTAATTTTCATTTCTGAACTAAAAATTTGGGTTCTAACTTGAAAAAAGGCCATTAGCGACGAAATCTCGTGATGCAGAATGCGAAGATGCTCAAATTTGAGACAGTTGGATTCTTCGGGAAAAAATAAGTGGAATCAAAAAAAAAAAAACGAGTCTCCTAGGTCAATTTTAACGGATTTTAGCGCAAAAAAAACGCTAAATTTTGACATTTTTTAAAAGTTGTCCAAAATTGTCATATGAGTACTCAAATCTACTTGAAATTTTGCGTAGATTACGAATCTGAAATAAAAAATAGGGGTTCTCATTTGAAATAACGAAGTTAGGTTGTGTCTGGGACACCCGTATATCCAGGCGGATTTTAAACTACACCATCAAATTCTTTGATTTAAATTAAGGGGGGTTTACATTTAACTTTTTTTTTCGTAAAACCACTTTTTAACGCTCTCCCAGACGCTTGCCATGTGTTTCCGGACACCCTGTAGACCAGTCTTTCTCAAAGTGGGCGATAACGCCCCTTGTGGGCGCTGGAGGCCTGTAGGGGGCAGTAACGGGCACAGAGAAGATTGGGGGGGCGTTGAAGCTGTTTAGGGGGCAATAGCTAATTTAAAAATGTTTTTTTTTTTTTTTGCTTTTAACACAATAGTCCAGTCAATAGAATAAAGTCAACTTGCATAACTGGGAGGAGAATATCATCTTTTTACGACATGTACAGGACCATAATATATACATGTGACAGAAATCGGCACTTTTTTAGTTGGGTCCCTAGCTCATTACCAGCTCATTTTTTTAAATACATAACAATATTAGAAAATGTAGATTACTAAATTTACAACAAATTTGATTCACACGTTTTTATCTTAGGACCAACCGTATCCAAACTACGAGGGCGCGAAAAAGAGCACTTTTTACAGTTTTATCCGATTTTCACTTTCCGTCTACTAATAACCCCAAAACAAGGAGAAGACTTGACCTCAGCAAAAATTTTATTTATGAAAGTTGTAGAGAATCTAATTTACTTTAAAAATAATGTGTCAAAAACCAAATTCGAGCAGTGGGTAAGAAGGGGTGGTGGGATTGAAGATCAGAAGAAATACGCTTTTTATGCTTCAGTCCTGGAGCGCTGTCTTGGAGAAACTTATCCCTTTCACAGTGTTATAACGTTTATCATTATATTTCATTAAATTTCGACGTATTTTTGGACACAGTTATGCATGCTAGTAATATTTGAACCATTTTGGTGTATGTAATATAAATTTGATGGGAGAGAAAATCGTTACGCTTTCATTTAAAAGAGTTATCGTGCATTTATAGAGGATTTATATATTATTTTTAATAAACAATATTGATATACAATTGGAAATGAGAATGTGAACTGCTACAAGGCATAGCAACTCAGTATCTCTCTTCCATACTTCCAAACAACGGTGGGAAAACCATTCGGTGAAGTGACGTTCAATAGAAGAGCAAAGTTATATCTAGCAGCTGATAAGAACATCTTGAAAGTTGAGGGTAAAACATTCTTTTGACCTACTCACATCATAGCATGGCATAGCAAAACTACCCTGGATGACCTCAAGGAGTACATCTCTTATGAGCTGGACCGTACCCTATACCTTGTTCAATGAGGATGGCCTAAGCAAGGGTTCCAAGCCTACTTTATATTCAGCGTTTACCACCCTTCGGATTGATTTCGAGCTAGGTAACTTCAAATAACTCCACCTTCAATGATGGCAAGCATCTGCTGAAGTCCCTTCCTGGTTTCTTCGGTACACGTTCTTAAGGTTTTGCAAACCATGTTTTGAAACATGGAAGAGGGACTTCCGCAGATGCTTATTAATTAATTGCATAATTAATAAATAAAATAACGACTGCGATTGTGATTCTTAGATTTTTAGTAAAGTAAAAATTTGGGGGGCGCTAGAAAATAATTAATCCTCGTAGTGGGCGGTAGACAAATAAGTTTGAGAACCTTGCTGTAGACGAATTAAATAGAGCGCATAAAAGCGCTCTCAGTCATGATAATAGAGTCTTGCTGGATTGCCTAACTATATTGGCTTTTCTCGTTGAAACCTTTATAAAATCATTATAAAAATATTATTTTGAAAAAGGAAACAAAATCAATCCATTTTGCTGATATAAATTTATAATTTATGTACATTTTTACATCTATTTACAAACTTTACAAAATCATTTCTTGGTGGAACTCGATAAAACATTATCCACGCATAAGGCGGGTTATCAGGACAAGCAGGGCAGTAATAAACTTTCACCTTTTTTATTGGCTAGGCACCCTGCACCTTTTTTTTCGCCTCGTTTTTGACCCTTCTAGCATTTCTTTTCGGATGGGGAAATGTTGCGATAGCCCTTCCTTCCGGATCGCCTGAGTGGCCTATTCGTATGGGGGGATGCTGAAATTGGAGGAAGAAGAGTCCTAATTACTGAATTTCGAAAATCGTATAAAGACATTTTCTGTCGATATTTTTATACAGTATAAAAGAATTGTACAAGCAACATGTGCGTAGCAAATGAATCTCTAGTTTTTTTACCACTTTAGGGTAATAAGATAGCATTTGGTCATAGTGGTCGACCCACCCATTGATTCGTTGCATATCTGTACCATATTTGGTTTTTTTTATGACCACTCCTCTTCGATTGGTGACGTCCACCATATCGCGGGAGAATTCGGAGCTTATCATTATAAACATCTTTTTTGGATCTCCATTTCAGCACACACACCCCTTCTTGGCTGTACTCTGCGTACGCTTCTTCTTTTTTGGTAGTACCCCCTCTGGGTTATCCTTTCTGTTTGAACGGAGGGCACCAGTGACATACGTGTTCCGCAGAAGAAGCTCGTGGACAAGAAGGCCGTTGGAGGTCTGAGGGACAAAACTATAAATTCTAACCTAAATTTTAATAGGCTTGGTGAGCGAATGAAGTTTGATGCAGCAACGTATGTTGAGTACGCCCTTTTTTCCCCTTTTAATACGTAAAAACCGATATGCGGCAAAGCTCTAACTGCGATATCCGAGCGAACTCCACAACCCCCCTCCTTTTCCATTCCAGGGCATGACTTTTCTGTTGAGTTCGCCCGTAACAAAACTTTAAAATGCGAATATCTCGAAACTACGTTTTGTTGAGTTCGCCCTTCGTACCGGAGCGCCTCATATGTCATTCTTGGGTCAAATTTTAGAATAGTTTACAGCCGGTCTTAAAAAGCTCAATTTCCTGATCTGGTGGGAATTTCAATTAGGATTGTACACCTAGTGCCTAAGTATGGATCGAGGTGCTCCCGATCATTTTATACGTTGTTTTATTAAGTATACGGATTGAACAGTCTTAATCAATTTTATTACAATTTAATTTTTGGCGCCTCAATGACCTTTTCGAGCGGTGGATGGTTATGATTCGCGCCACGTTCGACTAGGAGACCTAATGAAAAGGGTAACTTGAAAAGAAAATTCCTACTGCGCGAATTCTTACCGTTGTACTTTTATAGCCGCTTTGCACGCGATTGTATTGCACCTCCACCGCTCTATGCCGCCTTTTAGATTATGAAATCCGTATTTGTAATTGTTCAAAAGCAAAGATGGTTTCCCTCGTTGTGAACGTACCCGTTCCGTAGCTTTCTGGTAATCTGATATAGCAAGTTTGGACACGAGGGAAAGTTAAGTTAAATTTATTGACATCTTCATGCTATTCAATACCCGCTGCCAGTCAGGCTAGATGTTTACCTACGCACTTTCTAATAAGTGTTCCATGGCCCATGATCCAGGAACACAGCTGCTATTGGGGATCTGCTACTTCAAGAATCATTTTCCTTCAACATACATTACACAGGTAGGCTAAAATGTTAAGTACTCCCTAGATATAGCGAATTTGGTATTTAATGCACTGATCCCGGGACACAGATGCTATAGGGGATCTGTTGCTCCTAGAATCTTCTTCCATGGTTATTAATACCCTATCACCAATTGGCAATGTAATTATGTGTATGTACGCCCTAGCAGTTAACAATGATCCCGGAAAATAGCTGCTCTAGGGGATCTGTTACTTGAGAATAAAGATGTTACTGCGATATGGGGTCTGTTACAAGGATAAAGATGTTACTGCTCTAGGGAATCTGTTACTTAAGAAAAAAGATGTTACTGCTATAGGGGATCTGTTATTAAGAATAAAGATGTTACTGCTATCTGTTACTTAAGAATAAAGATGTTACTGCTATAGGGATCGGTTACTTCAAGAATCATGTTCGTGGCAATCGTGGCTATTACTACCGTACCCTATCACCAATAAATTGCCAATGTTTAGTAATAATGTACGCCCTAGTAGTAAGTGAATTGGGAAATTTGCAATGATCCCGGAAAATAGCTGCTCTAGGGGATCTGTTACTTAAGAATAAAATGTTACTGCTATAGGGATCTGTTACTTTAGAATAAAGATGTTACTGCTAGGGGTCTGTTACTTAAGAATAAAGATGTTATGCTATAGGGGATCTGTTACTTAAGATAAAGACTGCTATAATGATCTGTTACTTCAAGAATCATCTTCGTGGCTATTACTACCCTATCACAATGTTTAGTAATAATGTACGCCCTAGTAGTAAGTGAATTGGGAAATTTGCAATGATCCCGGAAAATGGCTGCTCTAGGGGATGTTACTTAATGGAGACGTTACAAAATACTCCCTAGTAGTAAGCGAATTGCTAGCAATCTGTTACTTCAAGAATCATCTCCCGTGGCTATTATTACCCTATCACCAATTGCCAATGTACTCCTAGTAGTAAGCGAATTGCTATCATTGCTAGAAATTAGCAATGATCCGGAAAATAGCTGCTCTAGGGGATCTGTTACTTAAGAATGGAGACGTTACAATAATGTACTCCTAGTAGTAAGCGAATTGCTCTAGCAATGATCCGGAAAATAGCTGCTCTAGGGGATGTTACTTAGAAAGGACGTTACTTAGTATCAAGTGTGTAATTGGTCTTGGGATCAATGTAGGGAGTGGGATGATGGATCCCAGTGAACAGCTGCTCTAAAAGATGTGACACGCGGGCTGAAGGAATGATTGGATTAATTTACAATGATCCCTCTAATAGGGG